>CATKHJ011043334.1:0-12414 GCA_949750685.1 Vernicia montana
ATATATACATCTATACATATACATGTGTATATATATATATATATATATATATATACACATGTATATGTATAGATGTATATATATATGTACACATGTATATGTATATATGGATGAAAAGAATAGCTTTATCATCTTGCATTGTTACAAGTTTGTAGGTAGCTGGTCCTATCACTTTTTTAACTTTAAAGGGTCCTTCCCATTTAGGTGCAAGCTTGCCTATTCATTCTCTTTTGCATGTAGCTTCTAAATTTCTCATGACTAGCTCTCATTTCTTGGATCTTCTAGTTTTTACTTTCTGATTGAAGTAACTTGCAGCTCGTTGCTTGTAAGCGGCCATCCTGATGCTTGCCTTTTCTCAGAGTTCTTCTAGGAGATCTAGATCCAGTCTTCTTGCTTCATTATTGTCTTCATAATTCGTGAAATGGACTCTTCTGCTGGGTAAAGCGAGGTTGACCGGAATAACAGCCTCACTGCCATATGTTAGACAAAAAGGAGTTTCGCCGGTGGGCTGTCTTGGGGTGGTTCGATATGCCCATAGGACATGATGAAGTTCGTCTACCCAACTTCTCCCATATGAGTCTAGCCTTCTTTTTAATCCCTGAAGGATTGTTCGATTGGTCACATCGGTCTGTCCATTTGACTGAGGATGAGCTACTGAAGAGAAGTGTTGCCTTATATTAAGTCCAGAGCAGAAAGCCCTTACTTTAGCGTTGTCGAACTGCCTGCCGTTGTCATTGACGAGCTGATATGGTACTCCGAACCTGCACACAATACTTTTTCATAGAAAATTTATTACTTTTTCGGCTGTTATTGTTGCGAGTGGCTCTGCTTCTGCCCATTTTGTGAAATATTCAACTGCTACAAGAAGAAATTTTCTTTGTCCAGAAGCTGTTGGGAATGGTCCCACTATATCTATACCCCATTTTGCAAAAGGCCATGGGAAAGTGATTGACATCTGTTCTGCTGTAGGGACATGTCTTCCTTGTTCAAACTTTTGGCAAGAGGGACATTTTCTAACGAAAGCGATGACTTCTTCTTTCATTCTAGGCCAAAAATACCCTTGTTGAATTACTTTAGCTGCTAACATTTTTCCACCGATGTGCATTCCACAACACCCTTCATGAATTTCCCTCAAGACATATTCTGCTTCACTTGGTTTTAGGCATCTTAGCTATGGGAGAGAGTATGCTCGTTTGTAAAGTACGTCATTATGAAGAGAGAAGTGGGCACTTCGGTGTTTTATTTTCTTGGCTTCTTTAGGATCTTGTGGTAATTCTCCTTTTTCGAGGTATGTTTTAATTGGATCCAGCCATGTTGGTTCTTCATTAAGCTCCATTACCTCTTCTCCTTCTTGAATGCTCTGATGTCCCAAAGTCCCTATAAAGATATTCTGTGGCAGTTCGATAGGGTGCGTTACTGCAAGTTTTAAGAGGCTATCTGCTTTGTTATTTTAGTTCCTTAGAATCTTGTGAATCTGCAGCTTGACTCCTCGATCTACCATTTTCTGAATTACCTCTCTGGTCTTCTCTAAATATTTGATCATGGAAGGCTCCTTGGCTTCGAATTCTTTTTCTATCTGCCCAACGACCAGCTGGGAATCACTATAAACCTTCAGCGATGTCAAGCGAAGATAGTTTGCAAACATTAGTCCTTGGATTATTGCTTCATATTATGCGATATTGTTGGTTGCTTCGAATCCAAGTTTTAAGGCATATTCTATCATAAACCTTTGTTCGTTCTTTAAGACTATTCCGATGCCACTTCCTTCTTTACTACTAGCCCCATCAACAAATAGTTCCCAGCTTAATTTATCTTTACAGCTTGGTTCTTGCGGGTCTGGGCCCCTGGTATTTATCTCTGGTTTGGCTTCTGTGACTTCGGTGCCAAAGGAACATTTCGACAAAAAATCTGCAAGTGCTTACACT
This sequence comes from Vernicia montana, assembly GCA_949750685.1. Classification (NCBI taxonomy): domain Eukaryota; kingdom Viridiplantae; phylum Streptophyta; class Magnoliopsida; order Malpighiales; family Euphorbiaceae; genus Vernicia; species Vernicia montana. The sequence goes on from CATKHJ011043334.1 coordinate 1,926, forward strand.
TTAATGGCTGATCTAGCTCGGTACTGTAACCCATGTTGACCCAATTCCACCGACCAACACAACATTCGCCCTGATGTCTTTGGTTTGTGAAGTGTTTTTTGTAGAGGTTGGTCTGTCACTACTATGCCCTGGTGTGTTTATAAATAAACTTTGAATTTTCTAGCAGATAAAACCAAGGCATAAGCTATTTTTTCTATGGGTGAGTAATTCAGTTCAGCTCTGTGTAGAACTTTGCTGAAGTAATATATTGGTCTCTTCACCGATCCTTCTTCTTTGACTAGTACCGAACTGATGGCTTGTTCCGAAGCAAAGAAATAGATGAGCACTTCTTCTCCTGGTAAAGGTCGGCTTAGCAGTTGTTCTAAACTGAGAAGTGTTTTTAGTTGATGAAATGCATATTGGCAGTCTTCAGTCCATTCAAAAGTAGTTACCTTTCATAATTTTTTGAAGAAGGGGAGGTATTTTTCAGCTGATTTAGACAAAAACTGACTTAGAGCAACAATTCTTCCTATTAACTTATGTACTTCTTTGATATTACGGGGTGCTGCCATTTTTAGTATTGTTTTTACTTTGTCTGGATTCAGTTCAATTCCCTTTTCACTAACCATATATCCTAGAAATTTACCTCCTTGTATAAAAAAGGCACACTTCTCTGGATTCAGCTTCATGCCATACTCATCCATGACTTTTATTACCTCGTTTAGATCCTTGAAATGCTCTTCGAAGCTTTTGCTTTTGACTATCATATCATCTACATAGGCTTCCAAATTTTTTCCTAGCTGGTTTTTGAACATCTTATTTACCAGTCTCTGATAAGTTGCTCCTGCGTTTTTTTAGACCAAAAGGCATAGAGACGTAACAGTAAGTCCCTTTTTCAGTTATAAACGAGGTCTTTTCCTCGTCCGCTGGATGCATTCTTATTTGATGACAGCCCTATTTTGCATCTAACGAAAATAGATATCCATACCCTGCTGTTGAGTCCACCAATTTGTCAATCATGGGTAAGAGGTAGGAATCTTTAGGACAAGCTTTATTCAGATATGTGAAATCTACACACATTCTGTAAGTCCCATTCGACTTTTTCACCAGCACTACATTAGCTAGCCAATTTGGATATTGCACCTCTCTAATGAATATAGCTTTCATTAACTTGTCAACCTCTTCGTCTATTACAGCTTGTCTTTCTGGACCGAAGCACCTTTTCTTCTGTTTTATTGGTCTATGTGAGGGGTCGACATTAAGATGGTGAGTGATGATGCTTAGATCAACCTCTTTTATTTCATTTGAGGACCATGCGAAGCTGGATAGACGATCTGCTAGAAATTGGTGAGCTCAATGTTTTTGTTCGTCCTCTAGGGAAGAGTTAATCAATAGGTACTTTGTTGATAGTTCTCCTCCCATTTGTATTTTCTCCAATTTCTTTACCAGTTCAGTTCTCTGTTCTGGAACTTTATATACTGGTTCGACCAAGGCGACCTCTTCTGCTGGATGCGAGATGGATACCTTTTTTTGCTTTTTCCTCTCTGGCTCTCCTCTGTATTGCGTCCCATAGACATATATCTCTCCCCCATCTAGTTTGGGGATAGTCATTTTGAGTTGTCTGATGTTAGTCGATACATCGAAGTCATAAAAAAGAGGCTTTCCAAACACAATGTTGTAGCTCAGTGGTAATCTCACTACCACAAAATTTGCCATTACTGTAACACAGTCCGGGGTAGAACCTACTGTAATAGGTAACCTCGCGATCCCAACTGCTAGTATTTTCATTCCATCTAAAGTGTGAACTGGATTCCTAATGTCCTCTAGATCACTTTCTTTGAGTCCCATCTTTGCATACGCCTCGGCTGTGAGCAAATTTACTAAACTGCCATTATCCACTAACACTTTTTTTACCAAAAAATTGGCTATCACTGTTTGAATTATTAGTGGATTTGAGTGAGGGTGTCTGATTTGGCTTCCATCCCCTCTTTTGGTCGGTACCGGAGATCCATTCCAAAAGACGAACTCAGGTCCTTCTTTCTTCCTTTAGGAGGCCTTATGCTGATTATTGCTCATTATTACTTCATCTAGTCCACCTATTAAGCAATTAATGACTCCTGCTGACCCATCATTGATAGCTTGTTTCCCTTTATCTTTGCTGGCTTCACCCTGATTACCCCTCACAAAGTTCTTCAAGTACCCCTGGTTGATTAATCTTTCTATTTCTTCTAGTAATTACCTACAGTCATTGGTGTTGTGACCATGAGCGTTGTGAAATAGACAATATTTATTTTTATTTCGCCATTTTGGTGGGGGTAAACATAGGTTGTGGGCGAGCCCAGATATCTTGATCTTTAAAAGTTGCGAATACTTCTGCTGGGCTCGCATTCAGTGGAGTTAATTTGGTCAAGTCTAATGCATGAGATGGTTTGTTCTTTTCATTCCTACCCCTTTTATTTTTCCTACTAGGTTCTTCCTGCTTCTTGGTTTTGCTTTCTATTTTAGGACTTTTAGTTGTCCTTCTCCTCTTAGCGAACTGATTAAAAGAGTATGCATCATCTTGTCTAATGTATTTTTGGGCAATGGCCATAGCGTCTTCCAGGGTGCGAGATGCGTGTCTGCATAATGCTTTGAAATAGTCTGTATGGAAGGTCCCATTCTATAGGGCCTCTACTGCCCTAGGTTGATCGAGCTATGTGACCTTTAAAGCCTTTCTATTAAAACGAGCTACATAGTCTCTCAAGGGCTCCCCTTCTTTTTGTGTTATTGTCTCGATACTTTGTGTTCGTTTTTTCACTGGAATACTGGCTGCAAATCTCTGCATGAATTGAGTGGCGAGCTGCCCAAAACTAGTAATGCTCTTTTCCTCCAAGCCATCGAACCACCGAGTAGCTGCTCCTTCTAGAGATCCTCTGAAGGCCCTGCATAAGACCTCGTCACTTCCTGTCTGCAACTCTATCGCATGTTTATAATCCATAACATGGGCTCTTAGATCAGTTTCACTACCATATTTTTTCAAGTTTGGTGGTTTGAATTTACTGGGCATTCTGTATTCTTGTATGAACCTAGTGAAATGAGATTTTAGAGCCAATTTCAAATTTTTATCTAGAGATTTTTTATTTTTATCTTCAGCAATTTCCTCTAGGAATTTTTTAAGGGTTTCTTTTATCTCTTCATCATTTTTTGGCTTATGACTTCCTGACTAGAAGACTCGAAGAGAGATTCTCCTTCCCTTGTAGTCCTGTTTTTGGATTGTCTCCTTTCTTTGGTCTTCTTTGCTTCGATTTCTGCTGGCTGTCTACTCACTTCGCCCTTGGTTAGGATTTTCCTTTTCAGCATCATTACCAAGTCTGAAAATTTCTGACCTCACTCTTTCCCTACTTCTTTCAACCACACGATTTTGGTTTCGTGTGTCCGGTGCTATTTCCTCGAAGTCGAGTCTTCGAGTAAGATCTGCTTCTGGTATCACTTCGGTATTTGCCTGAATATTGATTGCCGAAGTATTTTGAGGGGTTTGCAAGGTGCTTAGCAGCAATTGTAAAGCCGATACAGCTTCCGGAGTTAACATGACAGACTGACTCCCACCCTGACCTGGGATTATGGCACTTAACTGTTGTAGTGTGGATGCTACATTAGTATTTAAGGTTAGTCTAGGCGGAGTGACATGAGTCTCAGCATGATTTTCTGCCCTTGGGTGGATTTGGGAACTTCTGGGATCTTTGGGAAGATTTTTCCGATTATTATTATCTTCTGATTGAACCATATTTCTTGATTAAGTTCTTCTATAGGTCATAAAGTTTGAGAATATTTAGGAAAGATTTCAGACTAATCGTTTCTCACAGACGGCGCCAATTTGATGAAGCTGATTCCAGTCGAAGTGGAATGGTTTCACCTTACTTGAACTTGATTACAAGCTGATGTGACCTGTAAGAAGAAACAAAAGTCAAGTGGGCTAGGCAGGGTGCCTAGCAATGCCACTCCGACGATCAAGTTAGATGATTAATTCAATTGAGAAGATTAAAGACAAAAGTATTTGCACTTGTTTGTGTATACGTGAAAGTATGTACCTTAGAGATTTGATTTCTTGAGGTATTTATAAAGTATAAGTTCTTACATGAATTGAATGTCGATTTCCTTGACCAGTTCGGATTTGGAATGACATTTGGCATGTTTTTAGCTTCATATATGGAAACGAACTTCGTTCCATGGTGGCCTGATTTTTACCTTTACTAGGCTTTTAAATATATTGGATTAGGCCGGGCTCAACTTACTTTACAACCCAGGTCGGTATATTTTGTCCCTTATCACTTCTAAAATTAAAAATGTATCATCTATATATTATGCATATAAAATGCCTATTTGACATTACTACATATATAAAATATATTATTAGTCTTCGATTAAGATGAATGATGGACTGAATCTCTTTTGGACTTAATTATTGGGCATGCAAGACAAGCAAAGAGCATTAGGGGCTAAGTATTGTGCTTGACGAAGGTCCTCTGATTCTTAAGTTAGTTCTGGAGTTAAAAGGCTTTTCGAAAGAAGATAAACTTCCTTCATGCTTGTGAATATTTCAATGAGAAGAAATATATGAGAGTGTGAAGAGTCAACTACCTCAAATTGAGGGTGTCCTTCTTTTATACTCGATTGTGTTGATGAAAAGAAGTTGGTGGAGTGCAAGCATCCCAAGGACAATGATGAAATGTTCTGGTTTGATTAGACCAGTGTCAGGTTTCATTGTCAAGTTGGTCGGCATAGTGCGTGTATTTGATCATTGTCTGGGGCGGTGGCTTCACGTGTGGCGGTGAAGAGAGCGCTGCATTGATCAGACTTTTCTCTAACATGTCATGCTTTACATATTTAATAGGTGACAACTGCTATAGTCCTTTACCCCGCCTTTGACAAGGACGACTGTCAATGACGAGTCAGTGCTTCGTCAAACAAACATGCTCCTAGCTCCAATTGAATTGGTCTCCCAAATGGGTTTGCATTTCAAATTTATAAGCAGGCTTTTCATTGGATGGATTTTACTTTAGTTTAGCACAATTAGAATTTAGATGTTTTTATCCTCAATATAGTAATAATAATTTTTATGATAAAAATTAGAAAGAATTATTTTATATTAATGGATCATAACATTTTACAATTTGACTTTTTCTGAATTTAAAGTTGTTTTCTTTAAAAAAAAAAAAATTCTCATATTTGAATTAATAAGTCAATAATTTCTCCGATAAAATTAGGAAGACATGTATATGCCAATGGCAACGACAATATAAATATAATGAGCTGTTGGCTAATAAGATCATCAAATAGACTACACGTAGCACAAATACTAAAATATCTATCATCTCTCAGTCTATCGAATCTTTGGTTACTGGAATGCGATTTACATATTGCTCATAATTCCGTCTCAAGTTTCAGCACATTAAGACTTTTTTAGTTGTGAAAAAATAAAGTTATTTTTTAAAAAATAATTCTTAGAAAATTGAAAAATGAAATTTATTGCTTTGTTATAAAAAAATTTCAAATAGAAAAGTAGAGATGAATTTTCTAATTTTTTTTTAATTCATAACTATATTTTGAAAAAATAGTTACAGTATTTTTTTCATATTGCACTTTGACAAGGCTTTATGAATTGAAAAACACGGAGCTCCAACATCGCCATAATGCTGGCTTTCGAATACCAGCAACATCACTTCTTCTACTTCTTCTTTTTTTTTTTTAACTATATATATATATAATCTAATAATTACTATTATCTTTTATGTTTTTCTTTTCAATAATTGTCTTTTTATATATTAATTTTTTTATAATTTTAAAATATTACTAAATAATTTTAAAATACTTTTCATATTTTTTTAGATTGTATATTTAAAATGTATATTTAAATAAAAAAATTACTTAAGTGATCATAGTATAAGATTATCAATATATTCACATATAATAATTAGTATTTTTAATTTAGTAAAATAAAGGTTATTTGATAAAAAAAATCCTAATAAAAGATATTACAAAATAAAAATTAGAAAATATAAAATATAAGTATAATTAGAAATGAACATATTATTCAGTTTTCTGAGTTTCAATTTAGAAAAGGAAAAGTTAGAAAATTGGGAAAATAAAAAGAAAATTAAAATTTGAAAAAAAAAATGTTTTTTACAACTAAACAAGGCTTTAATCTTTTAAGTTGGAAATTTGTTTCCATAATAAAAAATAAATTAATTAATTAATTAAATTAAATCTGTTGGGAAATTTAAGAAAACATTAAAAAATGATAAAAATTAATTTGTCATTAATTCTCATGTTTGGAAATAATAAAATTATTAAAATTCAGTTTATTTCATCTTATCACCAAATTATCATCAAAATTATATTATTTTTCTTTTGAATGTCCAAATTATGAATTCTCTTGAGTTCCAGTCTCAATTAGAGTTAATTTTTTAACACACACACAAAAAAAAAAAAAAAAAAAATAGTATCACCTATAATCCAAAACTTTCTTCTTAATTTCTCTTAGCAGATTAACTAAAGCAATGCATGTTGGTCGCAAATCAGGCAAGCATGAGGATTGTAAATCGGATGGCCAGGTTAGGTCGGGATAGAGGTAAATTCAAATTCGATCCGAAATATTTTGATTAACCTCAATTTAAAGAGGAAATTACAACAAACATGCTGTTTTTTGGGTTAAATTATCATTTATATGATCATCTTTTTTTACTTTTATTTTATACAGTTTCAGGTTCTCGCTATTTCTTATTTACGATTTCTTTCTTTCTTGCTTCCCTTCTTTTCCCTTAGTAATATCCATCTACTGAGCATGTTAAAAATACAGATCCATCTTTCAATAATCTTCCTCAAATCCAACCAACAAATTCAAATTCCCTTACTCAAATCATCAACAAATTCTTTCGTATCTGTCATTTGGGTTCTCTTCAAATCTTCATTTTTTGGTGCCTATGTTGTTGGGTTATGTTTCTCTGGCTTTGATTACAATTTTTGGGTGTTTTGTATTACCAACTAATGCTGCTGATTACACAAATTTGGAATTTAAAGGTTGTGCAGAGCAAAAATTCCAAGACCCATCTGGGATCTACTCTCAAAACCTGAAAAATCTCTTCGTTTCTTTAGATTCAAAATCATTACAGAAAACTTTCTTCACAATAACTTATGGGGATGGTCAATGTTCTCGTAAATCTCTGTTTTTTCACCTCTGTTTCTTGAAGTTGATTTAATACTAAAAAATACAGATTTAGTAAATGCAGATAAAAAAATAATAATAAAAAAAAAACTATTGTTGCAATTTATTAGTTATTCATATTTATTAAAAGATATACTTGCAGTTTTTAGTTGGGGTCCTAAGAGCTACCATGAAGCGAGGATTTGAGCTCCATGTGTTGAGATATTCTCTCAATTTTATTTTGATTAATGTTGGGTTGGTTTGATGTATATATTTAATTGATTTTGTATTATTTTATTATTGTATAATATTTTTTCAAATTTTTTTTTCATATAATTATTTTTAACTTGGTTCTTTGAAATTTGACTAAAATATACTAAATATATTGAATAAATATCATTTTAAATTAGAATATTAATTTTAAAAACGAACACTAAAAATTCAGTAGATATATACTAAACATATACCTAACATATACTATCATATACTCATAATATATTACGAATACACCATTTTTTTGAAAATTGTAAAAATGTAAAAAAAAATGCTGAAAAACGTATTTTTATAAATAAAATAGTCAAAAAGCTTATTTTATATGAAAATTGACCAAAGCGTAAAAATTAATATTAATGTCTTTTTTAGGCATTTATGTAAAAATCTCCAATTTAAACTCAAATTAAATTATTTTGGTTAAATTGAAACTTAAATAAGTTTCGGAATTGCCCATTTACATATTTTTTTTTCTCACTATTAATAATCTACTTTTTATTTTTTAAATTCGCTTTTATTAAGATATTATATATCATATAATTTATTAATTTAATTAATGATTTTTATAATAAATTTATGTAATTAATAAAAGTAAAATAATAAACATATATAGTATAAATTATTATTATTATAAGAACTCATTCTAATATAACTACTGCAAAAAATACAAATGAACAAGAAGTTTAACAAAATTTAATATACTTGTATTGAAAAATATCAAATATCTATATATATATATATATATATATATATATATATATATATATATATATATATATTCAAGTCAGTTCTAGTTATTTAGACTAAATTTATCTTATTTGGCAAAAAAAAAAAAAAAAAAAACTAAATTTATCTAAGTCCAAGTTCATCTCAAATTTAATGTAAGCTCAAAATTATTGATTAAACTCAGCTCAATCCAAATTTATATGAAGCTCAGCCCGAAAATTTCGAGAGAACACTTCGATTCTGGGCTAGTCCATCCTAATTTGCATGAGCCTCTCATTGTACTAGTAGAAACATAAAGCTTTTTTATAATCCTCCTATTTTAATCCCTTTAAAATATATCTCAATAGAAATCATCACAAAAATTAGAATTGACAACAAATATTTTTTTACTAAAAGTATAAAAATTGTTATTATGTTTAAGCTTATGACAGTAAAAAAATTTAAAAGTTGAAACCCTAAAAATTATCGATAACGATAATATTTTTTATAAAAATTTTATAAAATTTATAATTATTAAAATACAAAAAAATATAATGTGTACAAATTTTAAATCTCACTGTAAGAAATGTAGAATCCAATTATATTTAATCAATGTGGAATTTATCCCCATATCCTTTCATTCACTCTTCCCTCAAGTGTCAACTGGAGTGCCCGGGAACATAGCCTACATGTAAGGGTTCGGGTACCTGTTCTGATAGCATGTAAGAAATGTTATAAGCTTATATAGTCATGAGAGTGTCAACCTCAAAAACTAGCTATTGAGGTTAGAGAAACTGATTATATATAAGTTCATTCAACATCTTATATTTAATTAATGTGAGATTTATCCTCACATCCTTTCATTCTTCTTCTTCATTAATTCTTAATTTCATTTTTTTTTCAATTATTTTATATGGTTTAACACTAATAAATAATCTCTTTTCTTTAATATTAAAAAAAGAAAAAAAATAATTTTTCATTTTAAAATAATAATAATGAACTACTCTTTCAAGTCTATATAATTAATTCAACTAGTCCCAAGATTAAAAAAAAAAAATGTCTTTTTCATCCCACTGCTCATTGCAAATCAAAGGGACAATAGGAATCAAGTCAACACATATTCCTCCATTTCCTTCATTTTATGGCCTTCCCTTTGCAAGGAGAAGAGAAATAGTGGGCAAAGAGAAAGCTAGGAGGGATTATCTATTATTTCCCTTTGCTTCCCATCATCACTTCAATGTTCCAACTAATGAAACAAGATAACCTTTTTTTTGTCTATCATTTTCTTTTACTCCACACTTTTTCTTCTAACCATATATATAAATATGTAAACTATTTTTTTTTGAAAGGAAATAAGAAATAACTATTAAACATTAGAGCACTAGACATAGCCACTAATTAAAATTTTAGTATAACTATGAAACCACTCGTGCAAAATGGCCTAAGTAAAATTGATATAATTATATATTTTTTTAATGTAAATTACAATTTCATTCTAGAGATTTGACCTAATTAACGAAATAGTCTCTCTCTTTTTAAAAAATTAATTAAATAGTCCATCACTTTTACTTCTGTCAGTATTATTAGTCATTCCGTCTATTTTCTATACTTTTTTCCTTTAAATCTATATGAAATGACTAAAATATCATCATATATATATTTAATTATTATTTAAAAATAAAAAATATTCAACTTTATAAAATTAAATAATAATTAAATCATTATATAGTAACTAAATCATTATTATATAATAACTATAATAATAATTTTATTTTATTAATTTGAATTTTTTTTGTTATATATAATAATAATATAATTATTACATAATTTTATTAATTTGAAATTTTTTATTTTTAAATAACAAAATTAAAATTATATTTATTATATATATGAAGGTATTTTAGTCATTTCATACAGATTTAAAATAAAAAGTACAAAAAATGGACGCAATGACTAATAACACTGATGAAGGTAAAACTAAATAACTATTTAGTTAATTTTCAAAAAAGAAGGGATCATGTCGTAAATTAAGTCAAACTTCATGGACGAAATAATAATTTACCATAATTTTTTTAAGTATTAAATTTAATATTTGTGAAATTTGAACCATAACTTCCACTCTTAAAATAGTTTCATATTACTACTAAGTTAAGAAATCAGATGAATATAATTACAATTTGAATCCTTATAAGTAGAATGTCACACCCCGACTCTAACGGTGTAAAGATTTTAGGACATGGGTAAGTTTAAAATTACCAACCACCTGTAGAACCCATTGAACTTCCTATATATATATATATATATATATATATATATATATATATATATATATATATATATATATATATATATATA
>CATKHJ011043871.1:0-10713 GCA_949750685.1 Vernicia montana
AATGAGCTCAAGTACTTGTCCACACTTGAAGCTCGAGGTTAAATGAAGAAGAGATATTTTTGTATCTTGCATATATATGTATATAAGTCAAGAATATTTGAATATATTCCTAGATGCACCATGGGAATTTAAGAATCTAAAGTGCTAATAATATGTAATATGCAAATTATGAATGACTTGTATATAAATTAATGAGTATAAGAAAAACGTTGGGATGATTTGTATTGGCTTTAGAGTTGAGGATATAAGGGAGAAAATTATTTGGAAGTGTAGTTTTATTCAGGTTGTGATCTTGGGCTAATTGTAAATGAATGGAAATGCTTAATGTCCAGTTGTTATGCTGCTGCAATTTTAATTATATGTGAAAATTCATGGGTTCTACGGGTGTTTGGTGCCCTTATGGTTACCCAAGCCCTAGGACCGTCCATCCCAAAAGTGGGATGTGACAATTGCCTTTAAAATCAATTCTTTTACTATGACAATCTATATGAGCATGATGTCTAGAAATCCAGTCCATCCCCAAAATAGCATCAAATTCTAAAACTTCTAGCTCAATCAAATCTACAGGGAGTTTCTTATCTTCAATTACAATCATACAATCTATATATACCTGATCTACTATCACATTATCCCCCAATGGCGTGGTGATAATTAATGGTTCATGCATAATTTTTCTACTCTTTCTTAACTTCTTTGCAAAATAAAGTGAAATAAAAGAATGCGTCGCACCAGAATCAAACAAACAACTAGCATTTAGAGACTGAATAGAAATAGTACCTGTAACAACATTATGAGAAGTTCTTGCTTCCTGCTGATTGAGAGCATATACTCTCCCTCTATCTCTTCCTTTTGTGGCTTTTACATTACTCAAGGATTGTCCTGCACCTCGTCCTCGCCCTCCTTGCCCACGGTTATCAGGTCGATTCATTTGTGTAATGGGTTACAACACTACTATGACTGCCCTTTGATTGACTGTCTGTGGGCAATTTTTGATAAAATGCCCCATTTGACCTCATTTCAAACATGTGCCTGAGGCTCTACGACACTCTCTTTTATGTGGCCTTCCACATAAGTTACATATGGGAAGAACTTGATTCCGTTGCCCAGTTCTATAATTACTTGTATTACCAGGTGTTGATGCGACCGAAACACTACCAGCTCGAACCTGAATCAGTCCACTTCCCCGAGGATGGTAAGGAGTAGAAACAGTGAAGTTCTATTCCGTACCCCTATTCTGGGCAAAACTGCCTCGCTGTTGATTACCCTGTCCCTTATTTCTACCTTTCTGCTTCTGGTCCCTTTCCATTCATTCTACTTTCTCTGCCTTATGTCTCACCTCCATAAGTTTAGCCTTATCAATTAGCTTGGCCATAGAAGAAAACTTAGTGGCCACTAAAACATGATATAACGGGGCTACCAATCCTCGGCAGAATCGATCAACTCTACAAGCCTCCGTTGGTACTATATAAGCAGCATACTTACTCAGCCTTTTAAACTCCCCAGCATAGTTTGAAACTGATATCCCTGGCTTCTGCTTCAATTGTTCAAATTGGAGTGCGTGATTCTGTCTTTCTCTTTCAGACAGAAATTTATTCATCAACTCCTGTTTAAACTCCTCCCAAGTAAGTGGATTATCTCTGTACAATTGCTCTTCAACGTTCCTCTGAAACCAACTTCATGCATCACTTTGAAGTTGCACGCTGATTAGCTCAATTAATTTCTCATCTGAACATGTCATTCTCTGAGCTATCTTATCCATCTCCTTTAAAAATTTCTGAGGATCCCCTTTTTCTTCTCCTAAAAATTCCGAGGGTTTAAACTTTTTCAGATCATTCATCATAACTCCTTCTCCTGGTAACATTCACCTCATCACCCTACGTGGTGCTCGTGGTAGATTAGGAGGTATTTTATCCACTAGTGGTGCAGGTGGCACCATAGGTGGTGGTGGAACTTCCTGACGCTGACGTCTAAGTTCCATGAGTTCCCATCTGATAACTTCATTTTCTTGTCGCAATGCTTCTATATCCTCTTGTGGTCCTTGATCTCCACTACTTGTGGTATGCTGTCTTGATTGGGAAGATTCTTGATCAACATTTCGAGCAGAAGTGACATTAGATGCCACATCTGGAACAATACTATTAGCTTCCTGGGATCCTTGTCCCTCTTGCTAAGCAATTCTATGAGGCAACATCTATCCCGAAAACAATATACAAAATGTCATTTATTCATTTCAAATTTTGAAATTCTGATATTCAGAATATACAATCTCATTTCACATGCATATTAATCATCAATTAACCTTACACATATCATCACATTATTCACATAAATACCATTCAACCTTTCCATATAACCCATAAGGCAAAATCATTTATCGCATATACCTATTTCCATACATACGCAAAATAACATCATCATTTCTTATTTCATAAACAAATACACCTATATACAAATACTACTAAACTATAGCATTCTTTCATCTTAAGTTTAGATCATTTATCATATTTATACATATAAGTCGTAGTATGCCAAAATCTGATCATGGTCTATCCATCTATGATCTATCCTACTGACTCCTAGAATCCCTCATATCATTAGAGCCTTCACTCTCCACAGGCCCCATTTGCCTACATCCAATAGACAACATAGATGAGGATAACAGAAGTCTCCTCAAGGGACACCTCTCCTCAGAATGGTCAAACCTACCATATGTAGTACATAAATGCTCGGGAAATCCCGGCATCAAATTCCTAAGAGCTGGAATCGGTCCTGCCTCAGGGTTCCTTTGCATACTACTAATCCTTGCCAATTCCCACTTCAAGTCCCTCACTGTTCCCCTCAGGGAAAATACCTCACTCAGTAACATATGGAGCTCTCTCATAATCTCCTCATTTATAGTCTTCATCCTAGTTACCCAAACCAGATCAGGATCCTCCTCCGGATCAGTCTCCCTTGGATCAGAATAAGCAACCAAGGCTACATCAAATACGTACCTCTCTTCAACAGGGTTACGAATTCTCGGCATCTACACATTATCAATCATAAGCAATATTTTACAACTTATTAATAACATTTAGCAACAACATTCATACATATCAGAAAGGATGATAACATAATGTATTACGTTAACGCTGATCTAACTTAGCGAAATACTTTACAGACAATAAGGAATCCTATGCTCCATGTTTTAACTTATAACTCTAAATATGTAACAAGATTAAATCTTCACTTTGATACCAATTTTCTCGCAACCCATCTTTGAGCCATGATTGTCCTAGGGCATAGGGAGACATAAGGTCACCTAAACCCATAGAACCCTTATAATAATTGTTGACTTCCATTAATTATGAAGTTATCATTACCCCATAATCAAAACCATAATTACAATTCCTTAATATCCAATAACACATAATAAAATACTTAAACAATGCATTTAACATACATTACATACAAAGGTTTTATTTCATTCCCATTATCATTTTTATAATATATGATCTATAGAATTTATATTCTATATCATTTTCATAACTCTTATGGACTACGAAAACCTTGGGTATTACGTCAACAACCCATAGAACTCTCTTATATGATATTACAATACAATTAATACCATTAATTATAAACCCAATATCACAACCTGTGTTAACAATAGCATATGTTTCATATACATCAATGTATACTATCCATTATCATCATCAATCACACATCACTGTATCAAATATTAATTCTGCATCATATTTAACATATGATGTTTCAATTTCTAAACCATATAAAGAATGCAATTTAATCAATAATTATAATACTAAACTGAATTAATCCATGGAGCTTTAAATGATTTGACCCATACAGTAAGTTGTAATCATCTTATATTCAGCAAGAAATCCCAAGTGGAGATAAATACTTGAGAACCATTTGCTGAGTCAGCTACTGAACCTGAAATAAAATATTATGGGGGTGTGAGAGAAGCTCAGTGAGTACTTTTTAAAAAATTTGAAATAGTACATGAATATTTGTTTAACAATAAAATTATCAAGATACCAATGTGATAGTGTGGGAGAAACAATTAGCCAATGATCAATAACAGTTGAGGTTTAATAACAAGGTTCCAAAGTGGCAGTGTAGAATAACAATTTTCCAATGGACAATAATAGTTGGAGTTTAATATTAAGGTTCCAATGAAACAGTGGAGGAGAATCAATTTTCCCATGATCAATGGAAATTGAGATTCAATATCAGGATTCCAATGTAATAGTGTAGAAGAAACAATTTTTCTAATGATCAGTAGCAATTGAGATTCAATAATATCATTTTAGCAAAAATCAAAGTCTTGGAAGCGGTGTGCTTTCCACATGTAACAGTTGGAGTGGCATCTAATGCCTTGCTCACCCTCATATCAGTAACTAGAGTGGAAGCTAATGCTTTGCTCACTCATAAATAGTAATATAGAGCATATGACTGAATAGGTCTCACGACTAGGACCACCCCTCCTAACTGAGGCAGATACGCTCACCCTATCTGTAGGCTTAGACCATGTGCACATGACTAATGTGTTACCTCACATCAGATGGGGATTTCTACTTTCAGTTATACAGTATGATCACTTTGGATCCAGTATGCAAGCTATTCAATGTTTTGAATCAATGGTATACATTAACGACTCATATAAGATTCAATGAAAGATGAGAAAATTAAGGAACAATGGAAATTTTATACATAGATCAATTGGTTCTTTAAAGGAACATTATTATGAGAATGATTTATCAATTATGATACAATGAGTGTTCAAAGGAGAAACATTAGATCAAGAATGGATTCATTACAATGAAAGGATGGATATGTATAAGGTAAACTTTTTTACAATATTCAATTTGAGTACAATTTTAGTACTCATAGTCAAATTGTAGGAAGTAGGTCGAATGCCTCAATGAAGGGATTTAAATATAGTAATTAGGCTGAAGGCCTCAATGAAAGGAATTCAATAATAATAGATAGGCCAAAGGCCTCATTAAAATGAATAATTCAAATAATTGTTCAATTAAAGGAATATAAGGTTTTCGAAGTACTCACCTTGACTTCTTTAGCTCCTAATACAAGCTCTTAGTACACTTGGTAGTGATGCTTCTTAATCTCCTGAACATCTTCCTCCTTTAGGTTCTACATTGAACCATATCCTTTATACCATGTAACCAAAGATTATTAAATACTTTATCGATTTGACCATTCTAATTTTAATTGTAATACTTTTATCTAATATCGATGCAAATCAATATCTTCAGTAGCATATACATATGCACATATAATAATCCGTATTATAATTCTATTTACTTTTTCAATTACTGGTCAGACGGCCTGAAATATATTCGTAATATTCATTATTTGCTTTAGAGCAATTCGATACATTTTCACATTAGATTCAAATTGAATAATCATATTTAATTCATTACTCATTATTCTCATTACTCATTTATTCATTGTTTCCATATTTAAATAATTCATTAGTTTACAATTGTTAACTTTAAGACATTACATTCTTATTTATTGTCTAGTTATGTCACTAGACCTTGTCACCTTATTTTTGTCATTTCTTATGATATACAAGTCTAAATGAGTTGATTATTTTTGTGTTTTAGACTAGACATATAAACTTACCACATAACTAAAATTGAACTTAAAATTCAATTTTTAGAAAACTTGGTGACCATTTCAATTCAATTATGTTTCTGTTACAGGGCAGATTGACCCTATCATACTATTTTGAGTTTAACTCAATATTGATATTTTAAAATGAAATTTTCTTTTACTGAAAGTTACTAGAGACATTAAAGAACATTTCTTATGTTTTGAGTTTATCCCAAGTCCATCTTTCAAGTCCTCAAATCAGTAGTTCTAATTCAATTTACAAGTTGAATCCAAGTACAGAGTTAGTTACAGTGCATGCTTTATTTTTCATACTAAACTTGAAATTTTGTTAAGTCATTTTGTGGATTAGTTATACACATATCAATGATTATTTTACTAGTTTTCAGCTTCTACTAATTCTATCTCTATTATTCTCAATTCATGAGATATATTCTCAAGTCTATCAATGATGCTAGATTACAAGTGTTTCTATACCTTACCACTTTCACTAGGTCATATCACAAAATATACATATCCAATTTAAATTTTATTTTACACAAAGCTCATAAACATATCAATTATCATTTTTAATATTTTATACTTGACTTAATTCAGCCTCTAAATCCATCTTTTGGGCTACTTCATATCAAACTGCCCATTCAATCTCCGTATAGTATGAGTTTCAGTCCAAGTAGGATTTCTCTTTGTACGCAATAAATATTTTAAATGAATTTTATAGGTGAATATTTTAGACATTTACCTACAACTTTTATGTTTTAGCTATCCCTAAATTATATTCATAAGACCTTCTATAGGTTCAATCAGTTCAGGTTTACCCAGAAACCCCCAAATCCGGATATGTTCACTTATAAGAGTCATATCTCATTACTCTTCAAGAATTTCATAAAACCCTTTTATGGGCATATATTCAAGATACAAAACTACAACTTTAATTTTTAATCTTCTCCAAATTCAGCATCTAAGTATATAGTATGGGCATTCTAAGATTTTGCTCAATTCAAAACCTAGGTTTCCCAATTCAAGTTCAATAACAAAATTAAACTCTATCTTGCAATTTAAATCCAATCAACTCATCAATTCTTTCAATTAACTTCATAATACACCCATAAGAATCAAAAAAATAAAATAATTAAATTTTCTCAATTTTCCCTTCATAGGCTGAAATCAATAAGAGCAAAGGAGAGAAAGAATTTTCAAATTTCCAACACTAAGATCTAATTATTCATACTTAAAAGGAAATTTGAAGGCAAAATTTAGAGGTGACCTTGAAGTTGTATGAAGCCTTGGTGAGGAGCTCTTGGGGCTGACCATCTTGAGAGAAAGAACTATAATTCTCTTTTGTTTGACAATTGATGTTTATAAGATGATTTTAAGGCTTGTTAGATAAGCTCTAATTGTACGGATGGTGTTGATTTGTTAAACATAATCCAATGGCTAGTATTTTTAGCCCAATTTTGATTTTATAATAGTCATTTATATATAGATAAATATGGCCACATTTTTTTGATAATAGGAAATTTTCAGGAAATTTCCTTACTTATGTAGAACTTTGACTAATGAAAATGTGGGGTCCATTTCCATTAATTTAATTTGACCATTTTTTCATATAGTTCAAGCTAATTTTCCCTTCCTACACTCACGTTGGCCCGGCCATGTTAATACATGGTTGGGCCTCACACTATATTTTACATATTCCTGTATAGTTAATTTACCATTTCGACAGTTTTTTATAAAATGACCATTTCACCCCTTTTCACAGCATACATTGTTGTAACTGATATCAATGCAGTTTATTTAATTTATTTTTAGTAATCATATTCATAATATTTTTATGAGCACACATATACTATAATATCATAGAAACATAAATAAAATTAAAAAAAATTATGTGCATTTAATTGAGTTTTGTTTGAGCTCCTACTTGATCTCATTATCTCAATAATCATTTAAATTGTCTTTCAATGACATTATTGTTTATTCGTAGGAATTAACTAGATCCAGGATATTACACTTTGAAATTGATCAATATGTTAACCTTAGTTGTATGTGAATTGAGGGTTGGAAGAATCAAATTGAACTTTTGACTTAATGAAAATTTACCTTCCTATTGACCTAGTTTTGACTACTCTAGCAATTCCTAGTTATTGAACATGTTAATCTAAATTAATTGCTCACTTGAAATACTTATGATATACATTACTTGGATAAGGATTTAATTTGAATTGAATTGACCATCATGGAAAGGATTGCTTCGAGGAGGTAATGGTCAATTATGGAAGATGTCGGTCAACTTCGATGAGGTACTGGTCAATTCTGGAAAGATGTTAATCAGCTTCAAGAAGGTTCTGGTCAATTCTAGGAAGATGTCAATCATCTTCGAGGAGGTTCTAGCCAATTCTGAAAGATGTCGGTCAGCTGTGAGGAGGTATTGGTCAATTCTGGTAGATGTCAGTAAGCTTCGAGGAGGTAGTGGTCAATTCCTTAGCTTATGCATGATGGTGTATGACTACAAATGATTACATATGTATAAATATTTGTGCATAAATGATACATGCTTATATATGCATATTTTGGGATTCATAGACCTTTTGTTTTACTTGATGATCTGTGACGATGCATCTAACAGATGAATGTATGGATGCAAAAGGGTGGATTCATGAGTTGGCTCTGTGTATGATATGAATGCAGTTTGCATGCAATGTCAACTCCTAAACATAAGTGCAATTTTTCATGTGATGATTTTTTTTTTGGTGTCCATTGAACCGTATTTTAGCCATTATATGCATTTATGGACTAAGAAACTCGAGAAGGTGTAGAGAATTAATTTGGGCAGATACGGTATTGTATCGATGGTGACTTTACGAGGAGTGCGAGTCGACTAAGATTTTCTAAGGGCTTACTTTAGGTTTTGGGACCCGGTGGCCCATGCTTTTTGTTTTGGTGTGGCTATGGAGGAGCTGTGCCCCACCTTTAAGGAGTTCGGTGCCATATTCGGCTGCGATCTGGAGGCAGTCCTGGTAGTTTTAGAGTTCAAAGTTAGGCATTTTTGGGCTTTTCAGGAGTCTCTAGACCTGTCCTTAGGATGTTGCTAGATGGATAGTCATTGATGGTTAGGTGAATGTGACCGTTGTGATCAAGGAGTTTCAAGATCCCAGTGCCTCTGGAGACTTGAAGAGGCAGAGGCTTAAGATGAAGGCTCTGGTTTTTTTGTCCGATGGCCAGGTATTTGTTTGTTTTTTTCAGTTCTACTGGTCGGGGTGATGCTGGAGTAGTGGGTTTGATATTTTAGATGGGGTAGATTCATACTGTAGCTGAGGCCATTATGGCTTGAGGTTGTTTGGCCAGTTGAGAGAGAGTGCCGGGCTGCAATGCTGAGTGACATCGATGATGATACTACAGAAGAAAAGGAGACTACTACAAGAGAGACATAGAGAGTGACTTGACCTTCTATGGAGACTCGAGGAGCTATTGGGGTTCGACATTATAGGCTATACTGGTGACTGAGACTGCAATGATAGTGATAGAGAAGATTGTAATTGCAGTGAAGAGACAGGGTCACACTACAGTAGTGGTTTAGAGGAGGGTTTTCACTGCAGCAGTAGGGACTGTTCCCAAGCTACTACTAAACAGAGGAGGATTTTTAGGAGTAGTTTTGGAGTTGCTGACATTCGAGGTAGGCTTTTTGGTATGACTGTGGGGAACAGTTTTGGTTCTGCTAGTACTTCTACTGCTACAGCGAAGGGAGCTATAGAGACTAGGAAGACGAGTGTGACCATTGAGGAGATTATGGTGGACTTTGATTATGACGAGAGCACGAAGGATGTGCACCCTATAAGGAGGAGGAGAATTGGCTAGACTATGACTTCAGACATGATGACGACATTTATTTTTGTTTCATAGTTGCTTAGGATTTGCTGCGAGTTTCCTATGTTCGCACATGCCTGCAAGCTGATATGACTACACAATACGAGATAAGCTATAGATGATATTTGGAACGACTATCCTTTTATCATGGTGATGGGTTGTATTCTGTAAAATATGATCATCTTTGTATAAGACATCCTTTATTATTATTATTTTTTTTTGCTCTAACTTCTGCCCGAGTCGCCCTCTCGGGTTTTCAACTCGACGAGCTTGCTCTAATTTCTGCCTAAACTGCCCTTTCAGATTTTCAGCTTAGCGAGCACTTTTCATTATATTATTATTATTATTTTTTTATTCTAATTTCTGCCTAAGCCGCCCTTTCAGATTTTCAACTTAGCGAGCTTTTTTTTTTTTTTTTTTTGGTAAAAGAACCAAGTGAATGATGCATTTAGGCACAAATGAAATGAGAATGAGATGCTTTGTAGTGTGAACAAAAAAAGTCTTCTACTATGATTTGGACCGCACCCGAGTCGGGCTGCCTACGTATCCCTTACATCATTTTTCTGTAATTTTCTTTTAGGGAGAATCAGGTCCACGTAGTTCTTATTACAGATGCATTTCAAGATAGAGAAACTAACTGCAGACAATACTTTCAGATCTTTAGTTAGTCCAGATTGCAAGGATTGGGGAATTCGTTCCCGTCCACGTCCATGAGGGTGACGCCTTCGTCGGATAGAATCTTCTTGAGTACGTATGGTCCAGTGCCATTTTGGTCTGAACTTTTCTCTTGGGTCGTGCACATGAGCTCAGATCACTTTTGGGATAAGATTCCCTTCTTGCAACCCTCTGCTCTTTCACCTTTTGTTCAAGTGTCTGGCTAGCTTCTGTCGGTAATCTTGAATCTTGTACAAAACATCTATTCTCTTTTCATCGGTGGCATTCAGCTAGTCATGACACAAGTTGATTCACTCTGCTTTCATTTTTCGCAGCTTCTACTTAACAGGCTTCATATGTGTGTGGGCCAGAATCTTATGAACTATGATGCTTGAGTCTACCATGTCATTGGGTTCCATGCAAAACAGTCCAGGAAAACACGAGCCCTTTGATTAATGTCTGCCTGTCATGATATGCAGATACAATGTATGCGACTTTTTATTTTTCCTCTGTGCCATAATTAATTGATTCTTTTACCTTTTTAATTAATTTTTT
>CATKHJ011044023.1:0-11563 GCA_949750685.1 Vernicia montana
TAAAAATGAAATTAAAAAATAAATTAATAGTAATAATAGAATAAAAATAAGAATAAAAAAATAACCTTAAAACCAAGTTAGTTAATATCTAGAAGTATAAATAAAAAAATAAGAATAAAAATAAAAGCAAAATTTAATGTAGAGTGATAATAGAATAAAAATTAAAATTAAAAAAAAACTTAAAAAGAAGAAAACATGCCATAAAATTATCAAAATTAATAAAAAAAAAAACTAATAATAAAAATGAAAGTAAAAAATAAATTAATAGTTATAATAGAACAAAAATAAGAATTAAAAAATATGGTTAAAAACTAAGTTAGTTGTATAAAGAAAAAAAATAAAAATAAGAATAAAAATGAAAGTAAAAATAAATTAATAATATTAATAGAATAAAAATTAAAATTAAAAAATAACCTTAAAAATAAAAATAAAGAATAAAAATGAAAGTAAAAATAGAATAAGAGTAATTGATAAATGAAAAATAAACTTAAGAGTAAAAATAAACTTAATAATAAAATTAAAATTAGAAAATAACCGTAATTAGCAAAAATTTCAAAATAAATCATGTAAAAAAATATACTAATTCTAAAAAATTAAAAGAAAAATAAATTAAGTAGGAGTAAGAAATTTATATTGTAAATTTATTATTCGATGTTGTAAATTTAATTCTTTTGTGAATTTAGTATATTATCAATTTATTATTATGTTAATACAGTTAATTAGTTGTAACTGTATTTTTGGACTTCGGCAATCAAAAGTCAAAAAACACAGTTACTTATAGGAATCCGTAAATAATTCATTTAAAATGGCTAATATGTTTAATCATAAATACCCGTTTGGTTTTTTTCTCATTGGATGATGAGAGAACACTGAATTTGTCCAAAGTAGACAGTTTAGAGAGTTCATTGTCTAATATAACTTGTTGTACACATTTTATTTCATGCTGTTATTTGAAATTTCGGTTGTTATCTTCTATATATTCTCTTAGTACATATTGAAAAATGTTTTAATTTATGATATTTTTCATTTGATGCATTAGGAGAATTGTAGGGAGATACTGTCGAAATTTCAACAGGAGTATGAATATAGAATGTTACAGTATATAGTTATATAACAATGAGTTTCTAAATGGGTTAGGTTCTTACCTAATAGACAAGGAGGGATAAGGAGGTAGAATTAGATATTGAGAACTTAAAATAACAACCAACAAACTATAAAAGTAATTATATTGTCTGTTATTTACAATGCAATGTGTTTCCACAATTTTTAGAAATTAATCATGAGATTGGATAAAAATTGGATGTATTCTAGGCTTAAGGACGATTTACTAAGGTCGAAATTCTTAGATGGTATAAATCAATTCATTAAATCTGCTACATCTCAACCTTAGTTTATGGATGAAAGCAAGATTAGATGTCCGTGCAATCATAAGGAATGTCAGAATCGTAGTTATTTGGACCCCAATACTATCATGTTGCATCTTGCACAGAAGGGTTTCGTTTTGGGTTATTATGAATGGTATTTGCATGTTGGTATAGAACTTCAGCTGCAGATGAAAATCATTTTCAAACTGATAGTGTATACACTGATGATGCTTATTCTAATGCATATCATAATATGGTAATGGATGCCGCTGGGCCGAGGTTTGATTGGAGTGGAATAGAGGAAGCATCGAATCCGACTTCTCAGAAATTGTATGATATGTTAGATGTAGCCAATGAGGATTTGTGGCCTGGTTGTGAAAATTTTTTGAAGTTATACGTCGTTGCACTGCTGCTGAATATCAAATCTGAGCACCATTTATCTGAAAAGTGTTATGATGAGATATTGCAATGGTATAACAAGTCGTTGCCAGAGGATAATACGATTATAGACAATTTCTATAGCACTAAGAAGTTGATTCAAGATTTAGGACTTCAAGTGGAGAAGATTCACTGTTGCAAGAATAATTGCATGTTATATTGGGGTGATGATAGTAATTTGAAGACATGCAAGTTTTGTGATTGTCCTAGATATAAGCCCAGGCGTCGAGTTGCTAGTACTTCTAAAACAGAAGTTTCATTTAAGAAAATGTATTACTTTCCTCTGACTCTGAGGCTGCAAAGACTGTATGCTTATGAAGCAACTGCCAAGTTTATGAGATGGCATATTGAGTGTGAGGAAGAAGATGGTGTGATGCAACATTGTTCAGATTCGGATACATAGAAGCATTTCAATTGGATGAATCCACTGTTTGCTTTTGAAATCCGCAATGTTCGTTTGGGATTATACACTGATGGTTTTCAACCTTTTGGTCAATCTGGACAACAGTATTCATCGTGACCAATTATAGCCACGCCATATAATTTGCCTCCAGGGTTGTGTATGAAGGAGGAATACATGTTTCTTTTTGTAATAACTCCTAGACCAAATAATCACAAACAGAAGTTGGATGTATTATTGCAGCCTTTAATTACAGAATTAAAACAATTGTGGGAAATTGGGGTTGAGACATATGATGTTTCAACGAAGCAGAATTTTCAGATGCGAGCTGCTTTGATTTGGACGGGGAGTAATTTTCCAGCTTTTAGTATGTTGTCTGGTTGGATCACTCAAGGTAAACTTGCTTGTCCATATTGCATGGAACATATTGATGCATTCACGCTTCCTAAAGGTGATAAACAATCATGATTTGATAATCACTATAAATTCTTACCTCCTAATCATCATTTCAGATGGAACAAGACCGGGTTTATTAAGAATCGAACAGTTGATGACGTGGCTCCGCCTATATGGTCAGGTATTGAGATATTGAAAAGAATGTGTTTGAGAATATTTTTAACACTATTATGAATATAGATGGAAAATCCAAAGATAATGCCAAATAAAGAGAAGACTTGAAGCAATTATGTCGCCATCAAGAGTTACAGCGGGATAATGCAACAGAAAAATATCTTAAAGTTAAGTATAGGCTGGATAAGCAGAGTAAATAAGTCTTATGTGAATGAAAGAAAATTCATAGATTTCCGGATGGGTATATATCCAATATGGCTCGATGTGTTGATATGTGGAAGCTGAAGTTGTTTGAAATAAAAAGCCATGATTGTCACATGTTTATGCAACGATTACTCCCTATTGCTTTTCGTGAACTTTTGCCAACGGAAGTTTGGAAACCACTAACGGAGTTGAGTTTATTTTTCCAAAAACTCACTGCAACAATGATTAGGAAGGAAGACATGGCACGACTTGAAACAGACATTCCATTGATTCTGTGTAAATTGGAATAATTTTTTCCCAAGTTTCTTTGACTGAATGGAGCATCTACCAGTAAATTCGGCATACGAGGCTAGACTAGCAGGCCCTGTGCAGTACCGATGGATGTATCCATCTGAGAGGTAAATTCTTTGTGTCCTTTTTACCACCATTCACATCATCAT
The DNA here is from genome assembly GCA_949750685.1 of Vernicia montana. Classification (NCBI taxonomy): domain Eukaryota; kingdom Viridiplantae; phylum Streptophyta; class Magnoliopsida; order Malpighiales; family Euphorbiaceae; genus Vernicia; species Vernicia montana. Next base: position 3,417 of record CATKHJ011044023.1, read on the forward strand.
TTTTTTTTATAATTCATATTAGTTTATTATTATCTTTCTATTGTAGATTTCTTCGACATTTGAAACATAATGTCAAGAATAAAGCGAGGGTTGAAAGTTTTATTTGCAATGCTTACTTAGTTAAAGAAGTCTCATCATTTTACTCTTACTATTTCGAACCATATGTGTATACAAGGTATAAAAGAGTAACTCGTAATGATGATGGCGGAACGACTAAAAGAGGTAATATACCCGAGAATTTGTCAATATTTACTTATCCAGATAAACCATTTGGTTGACCTAAAAGAAGAATGTTGACCGAAAAAGAATATAAGGTAGCTCAAACCTACATTCTTCTCAAGTGTATTGAAGTAGCAGAATATGTCGAGTAAGTTATAATAACATGGTTGTAAATGTAATTTACAATTAGCTTTTCAATTTTTCGACTAATACTAATTCATTTAAAATTTCATGAAACTTATATATTGACATGTTGAAGCAAAATATCTCTAATATATCAAAAGATGATGTTGATGCGAAATTAGAGATAGATTTTCGTAAATGGTTCAAGTCATATGTGAGTATATGCTCGTATATTATAAGCTAATATGTTCAATGTATACTCGTATACTCGGAATTGATTAAATTATATGTTTTGTATCTTATAGGCTATTGATCCTACAAATAGGATCACAAATCAATTCATTGTTGACCTTGCTTAGGGTCCATTACGGACTGTGATGATATATCCTATGTACTTTGTGAATGAGTACAAGTTTCACACTGAAAAATATGGTTCTGATAGGTCATCAATCAATAGCGAGGTCAGTATAAAGGGTTCTAATTATAGTGAAAACGCATATGACTATTATGGTCGATTAATCGAGGTTATGCAATTGGAATACCCTGCACTTCAGATTAAGAGAATTGTATTATTTAAATGTGAATGTTTGATCCGAAGCCAAATGTGGGAATTAAAGTACACAAAAATTATAATCTTATTGAAATCAACTACATGCAGAAATTTAATAGATATTAACCATTTATATTAGCCATGCAAGCTTGTCAGGTGTATTATGTTCCTCATCCTAGTTTACGATGAGATAAAGCTGATTGGTGAGCAGTATGTAAGATTAAAGCTAGAACAGTTGTAGAGATTAAGGACGGATATGTGATTAATACATTATCTCAAACACCATTCCAAGAAGATGATGTTAATTTGCCTCATATTAAAATTACCGATGACGAGTCACCTGGATCTTTAAATGATCCAGATAAGTCGTTCATTGATATAAATGAGGAAGATGATATTGAGTTAGGAGATGAAATTGAGCCTCAATCAAAATCTGAATCATCGGAAGATATCATTGAAGAAGATGATATAGAAGAAATTGATTCTGAATAATTATATTTTTTTCACGGTAATTGTAAATATATATATATATATATATATATATATAGACTTTTATGATTGGTGGACAATATGTAAGAGTATTCTTATGTCAATAATATGAAATTTGTTATATGAATAGATGTCGAGACGTGTGGCTAGCGATGGTAGTACTTCTGATTGACCTCATGGTCATGGTCTTGGTCTGCGACATCCAGCATCGAGCCATCCAGGCCTGTGACCACCAACAATGAGCCATTTAGGCCCGCCACCTCCACCACCACCACCTTTAGGCCCCTTACCTCTAGCACCACCTTTTTTTCCTTATTTGTATTTGATTCCTCCCTCCACGTCTACTCCCTCTACTTCTGGAGCTCTCTCTACTTCTGCAGCTCCCTCTACTATTGCACCTTTCTCTACTTCTATAGCTCCCTCTACTTCTGCACCTTCATCATTTTGAGCTGCGACTACACCTGATGTTGATGATGAGCCATATATTGTTCCTCCTCTTGAGTTGAGAGCCACTATCACATTGCTTCGTGGGAGGTATGTTTATATTATTATTCATATTTACTAACTATATATAGTATATAATTTTATTACTTTTCAAATTTATTTGTAACTAACATTTAATTCTTTTGCAGTTTGCATTCGTCTAAAAAATGCTTCTGCACATGCACGCAAACATTTAAAGAAAAAATTGAGCCAAAGGGATACACGTGAAAGAAGGTATCTAAAGAAACAAAAAAATTCTATTGGGATGAATTCAAGGTATGTAATAATTTAAAATCTCTATAAATAAGTACTAAATTAATTATAATTTAATTACCTAACTACTAATTTTATTTTGTTTAAATTGTTAAAGAAACAATTTCAGTGGCATTAGGCAATATACGCCTTAATTGAGACAGCATTCTATAAGAAGGCTGCACTACGGTATAAGGACTTACTTCACGATGTGAAGCACATGGAGAAGAAGACTTGAATGCCCGATGAGGCATGGGAGAGATGGCATCAGCATTGGGCTACTCTGGGGTTCTATAAGTTATCTTAGCAAGCTAACAAAAACAAAAAGACAAAGAAAGGCAGTCTAGGATCTAGTCCGTCTTTGCACACTAAAGGGTCTATATCCCATGAGGAGCACGCTAGATAATTGGTAATTATTTTCATTCATTTTTCAATTTTTTTTTTAAGTTTTTAATTTTACTTGTTAATATTTTGCAATTCTTAACAGGCTTGGCAATTGGGACGCGAGCCTCTGCCCGTTAAGGTCTTCGTTCGCACACACATTAAGAAGAACGACAGACAGACCTTTGTTGATACTAGATCACGGAGGGTTAATGTAAGTAACAAAGTAGTTAAATTAAAATTAAAATTAATTTTTTATAATGCTATATTATTATGATAATCACTAATATTACATAAAATATAGGAGAATATCAATAACCTCCGTGAGTAGTTGTTGCAGCCAGCCCCAGGATCCATCAAGCCTCGTTAGGTGGATGAAAGAGAGTTATACCTTCAGGCTGTTGGGGGCCAGACGAATGGCAGGATTTACGACATCGGTTCTCAGGCACCGCATTTTTATGGACATCCCGGTGCCAATACTTCTTCTGCCCCACCACCCCCTTCATCCAATAACATACAGCGAAAGGTGGATCGGCGAGTATATGAGAAGTTGAGGGGTATGGAAGAGTGGCTACAGAGAATATCAACAACCACTGGAGTACCTTTACTACCTCATCTTCTATCACAACCTGCTCCTTCGCATGCTTCAGTCCCGCAGCCTACTCGTCCGCCTGTTCTAAGGGATGGTATTGATGTTGGTGATCATAATGATGATGGTGATGATTATTTGTTGGATGATCCGGCTGGTGGCGATGATCACACAACATATCTTAGTTAAATTATTTTTTTATTTTTTTTTACCGATGAAATTTTACTTTTGATTTTTTTACTATTTATTTTATATTAGCACATTATATTTTGTTATGTTAATATAATATTATGACATTATTTTTGTATATTTATTATTTACATTAATATAAATTAATATATTTATTTTTATATTTGTGACTTTTTGAATTTAAATATATTTGCAATTAAATTAAATTATAAATTAAAAAAAAATTCATATTCAACCTTTACCAACGGATTACCGACAGAAATGTATTTATTAATTATTTACTGATGAAATTTATTTATTTTATTTATATTATTTATTAATTGCCAACGGAACATATTATTTTGTTTATTTTTTTTTATTAATTACCGACGAAGAGGACTGTCGATAATTTTACCGACAGTCATTACTGACGGATATGCCGTCTGTAATTTACCAACGGACTACAATTTCATCGTTAATATATTATCGACTATGATTTTTCCGACATATCTATTCTGTCGGTAACTATGGTTACCGACGGAAAAAATATAATTATATGACGTCGGTAATAAGTGTTTTCTGGTAGTGTGATGAACCCATATATGGGTTTTCATTTTTTTTCATTTTTAAGTTTTTTATTTTAATATTTTTATTATTGAAAATATGATTTTTAAAATTTTAAAATTTTTATTATTTTAAAATATAAAGTATGTCCCATAATTTAACATTGTTAATTTTAATTGACGAAAAGGACTTAAATTGAACCAAATTACATGTTGAAGCTCTTAATTGGACGAAAATTTTATTTAGACCCACAATTGAACTTTGGCCAAAAGTATTGATCCCAAATTAGGCATTCCCCCTTTTTTATTGATTAAAATTTGATATTTGACATCGATATTCAAGAGATTTTCTGGATGCATATATAGGTCGAGCCAATAACATATTCAAAAAATTTAGTCAGTGAAGACAATGTATATACACGCTACATATATACATACATAATTAAATTATAATATTATAAATAAACTTAAATATAAAAATATTGATAGTATTGGAAATTTTTTTGATAAGAATATATATTTTGCTTAAAATTTATACTTAAAATAAATAAATCTAATTACTTAAAATAAATAAATCTAATTATAAATCTAATTGCTAATTCTTTTTTTTCTTTAATATTATTAATATTCTAACCAAATCAAAATAATAATTTATATTTTTAATTCAAATTAAATATAATAAATAAATAATTTAAAACTTAAATGGATTATGAGATAGTTAACACTATATAATGGAAGTAAATTGATGAATCTAGTGGCGCAATATTATAATTCTCTTATATATATTCAAAGATTTCTATGGGACAATGGAGGCCACTACCCCATTGTCCCCATGGTAAATTCGACAGTGGATCAGGCAAATATAAGGTTGAATACATAGGTGGATCATGGAGCGTGGTGCATTTTTTAATTTGTTTAAAGAGAAAATTTAATTTCAATTGATGTATAAGCTAATATAATGACTGGATAAAAAAAATATCTAACTCTTATTTTAAAAATATATATTTTATTAGTATAATATATATATATATTAATAAAATTTTAATATTATTCTATACTACTAGTATTTTTTTAAAAAAATATTGATAAATTATATATTTAAAAAAATATTGAAAATATATGATTTGTGAATATAAATTTAACCAAATTATGTTTATATTTAATAAAAATATAAAATATATGTATATTTATTTAATGAAAATTATATAAAATTATATTTATATTTAATAACAAATACATAAAATATAATTTTTTGATATTGTTCTCAATATGTCTGTCCGGTTGCCATCCCTTAAAACAGTGAAAGGCCACTTTATAAAAGATAGAATGGTGAAGTTTTAGTTGACCAATGTAGATCAACTAAAATGGGGACAGTCCTTACATCACAGTCAATAAAGTTAGGCTGTTACATTAGCCAAAAATTGAGGAAGAAAAAAGGAAAAGAAGAGGAAGTGTGACTTGTCGTTTTCTGAAAAGGCCGAAATTCCAGTATGTTTAATTGGCCTTTTCGCAATATGGATTTTTTTTTCCCAAGAAAAGTTGTTAGCATTGTATTAAAGGTGCTTAAAGCCCAAATGATTACAATTAAAGCACATAAAGTAAGCCCATAATAATACAGTACCAAATGACATTGAGTCCATATACAAATTATCCAATCTAGAATTTTTAAACATGGGCTTAAAACCCAATACAGATATCACAGACACAGTGTTTATGTGAGACAAGACCCAAATGCCTAAAATACATGATAAATATCACATATATCCTTGACACCTTATCTCTCTTCTAGAAGCCTCTGTTGCAGCTGGCAACGCTGCCTGTTTCGCCCGCTAGAGACGTAGAGAAAACTTATGTCACCACCAAAAAGGAATATACAACTGGACTTATCTTAGGAGTTATGAACCATCGAGCTTCAACAAAACCCCTCCACTGCCAAAGAAGAACAAAGGTAGGGCAAACTTGACAAGGAACCAAATCTCACCTTATAAACTGGCTGAGCCATGGGAAATTCACACATTTGCCAAGGGTCAAGGATCTCAAGTGACAGATCAGATTGAAGATATAAAGCACAGATCTTGAGAGTCCCAATCCAGAGCTAGCCAAATCTTCCATTTCCCACCATCATCCATATATAAACAGCTTAAAAAAGATGATAATCTGTTGGGAGAGTTGGTCTAAACCGAAGAGAAAACTGACAGTATCGCCAGAGAGAGGCATGCTCCAAATCACATAAGACACAATTTGAATGGGAGACAAAACAAACCTAATTACAAAGATAGATAAATTTATTAATGCAACAACATAGAGGAAAATAGCAAAAAAAATGACAAAATAGATATCCCTTCCGATAGCTATAGCCAAAGCCACTGGAGAGTAATCCTCTGAAAAGCTTTAAAAAAGGGAAATGAAAAATTTAGAGAGAAGGGAGAGAAGGAAGTTTGGATGGTCAAAGATTGTTAACTTCTTTTCGCAATATGGATTATTAGAAAGATTTGTTAAATTAAAATTAGCGATTAGAATTTGGTCATTTTTTTTTATTAAAGAAAGAGATGTCAAATGACTATGGTGTGGCTTATATATATATATATATATATATATATATATATATATATTGCTTTTGATCTGACAAAGATAAAGATGCTTTGCACGTGATAGATAATTATAAACCCTCAATTTTGCACCTCCAAAATTATTTATAAACTATTCAAAGCTGATCGAAATATTTTTCTATCCAAACTGACACTTTTTTTTATCACGATCATACTTTCTGTACCAAATAGCACTTTTCCAAAACTGACCGAATTTTTCTCAAAACTAACTGCTAAATTGTTCGATAATTAATTTCGATTTCACCGATACTGACCGGTAATTTTTTAGACTTCATAATACCTCAAAAACTGACTCGAAAAACTAAAAAAAAGCTTGTTTTTACTGCCGTCCGCCGGAGCTCTCGGCGGCTACCGCCAGGTCTTCAATTGTCCTTCCTTACTGATGTCAGTCCCGCCACTTCAGCAGCCACCAGAGAGGCCGGACCCTCTGGCGGAGTCGCCAAGGCCTCTGGTGGCTGGTCCCCCTCCTACCCTGTAAATTTTATTTTTACCCCATTTTCAGCCTATTTTTTAGCCCTTTTAACCCCATCCTTTTGGTTTTTTCACACTTTCTCTTCCCAAACTACCCTCACCTCACTTTGCCTATAAATACTACCCTCCCTTCCTTCATTTTCTTCACCCCTTAAGTACTTGTTGATTGGCTATCCATTTGTTTTTTCTTCTTTCTCTCTCTAATTAATTTTCTCTCTCATTTTGAGTAATCACAATTAATTAATTAATTAAAAATTAATTTTAATTAATTAATTTTTTATAATTAGTCTTCATTCAATTTAATTAATTAAGCATTTTAATTAATTAAAATTGGGTAATTAAGCAACTAAATCATCAAATTAATTCCCTATTTTAAACCAACATTGTTTTACGAAACGGAACTCCGATCCGGCAAAACCACTCTCCCACCACACAAACCCAAAAAGAAAGTATAATTTCTTATCCTCACTCAAACCCCAAATCAAATCAATCCAATCAAATATGACCGATGCTTAAACTCCTCCACCTCACCGTGGAATGAATTATATGGGTTTTGATCCCCATTCAATGGGGTACGTAGGCAAGTTTGGAATATAAATCCAAGTTTCAAATCCAAATCTCAATCAATCCCCTTTCCCCTTTATTTTTTTCATTGTACATTATAAATTTTAATTAATGGTATTAGTTAAATTAATTATTTTGGAGTAAATGAGTGATTTTGTGATCTCCATAATACTCATAAAGGTTAGAGGAAATACTCTCCTTTACTTGTGAATGTTTAAATACTTGCTCTTCATTTTCCCATATATTTTCATAAATATATCATGATCATGCATTTTATAATCATCATTAATTACTTGTCATTAATGAAATCAATTTTCAAGTCAAATTAAACCAAAGAGTCAAATTGAGATTATTTTAAAACCAAAAACCTAGTCCCCGAGCTCAACCTGGTTCGATGACTAGTGACTTTATCTTTAGGCAAATTAATCAAAGATTAATAAATTGAGTCAAATTGGATTTTTCCTTAATTTTTTCATTTAAATAAATTAGGGTGGCGACTTCCGAATCTCTTTCAAAAATCAAATCAATTTTCTGAGGCGATAGTCGCTTCCAATCGTAAGCACCAAAACTCGTACTAAACCTCTGTCAAGACCTGACTTTCGAATCGCGACGATCATAGGGCATGGGTAGGCATAAGGCCACCGAAAACCCGTAGGAACCTTACAAATCAACTATCCAATCTTATA
>CATKHJ011044034.1:0-13700 GCA_949750685.1 Vernicia montana
TTTTTTTTGGTCATTTTGACATTTACAGAAAGCAACAAAATGAAACCAAATTCTGTGGGCGTCCATTAAATCTGTCTTAAATGAGAATTAACAAATCCAACCAAATTTCAAGAAATACCAAAAAAAAAAAAAAAAAAAAAACCTCCGTAGACCTTGATATAAAGAAATAAAACAATTCTTTTTTAGCGTTGAATTCAATTTCTTTGCAAAACCCATAGATTTTTTTTTTTTTTTCTATCTTTTGATCCACAGTTTTCTTGTTTATGTTCTTTCTTTTTCTTCCTTGTCAAACAGTTATATTCTTTCTCAGTTGCTTATATTGCAAAGAAAGAAGAACCAAACTAGAAAATCTTGATGGAATCTTGTAATTTTCTTGCACTTTCTTTCTGTTTTCTCTTGATTTTCCCTTGTTTTTCCTATTCTTCTTCCATTCATATCCCAGGATGGCTTGGTGAAAACAAAATGTAAGTCTTCATTTCTTTTTTTCACATATAAAGATAGAATCTTTTTATATTTATGATGTATGGGTTTGTTTTGTTTTGAAGGCGTGGATCGGTGTTGAGATTGAAGAAAGGTGTATTTTCTGATGCTTTTGATCCCAGTCGTGTCACTCAGCTCTCTTGGCGTCCCAGGTATCTGTATATATATACATATAATAGCTATTTTCAGTGAATTTATTTATATTTTTACTTATTTTTGTTTTGTTCTTGTGAATTTTGAACTTAACAGGGCTTTCATTTACAAAGGGTTTTTATCTGATGAGGAATGTGATCATCTTATTAATCTGGTTAGCAATAAATTTTTGCTGTGTTAATGAGTATGGGGTTTTATTTTTTACATTTCTGAGTTTGTTCTTGAATTTGAAGATAATTGTGTGGATAGTTTAATTGTTTTACTGATTTTTTTATTTTGGGTTTGTGTTGATTTTGGGTGAGTAGGCTAGGGATAAGCTTGAGAAATCAATGGTAGCTGATAATGATTCTGGGAAAAGCATAGAGAGTGAAGTGAGAACAAGCTCTGGCATGTTTCTTAACAAAGCTCAGGTATGTGATAATTGGCTTACTGATTGTTGATGTAATTATGGTCACAGTGAAATTGATTGATTGATTAATATGTGCATATTATGTTGCATTATTTGGGAGATTTTTGTTATGGTGATTGTGAATAAGGGTTTGTTGGTGGTTAATAGTGATCTGAAGAATTTGTGGAATATTGTAATGTGCTGAATGTATTCAGTTGTGAAAGCGTGATTCAGTTAGTGCTTATTGAATAGGAAGGGTTTGAACATGGACTGGAAACTCTATAGTTATTTGATTTGCATCTTTATTCTTAATAGGCTTTTATAGCAAAGGTAGCAACAGTCCTGTGCCTGAATTTGACTTAATACAGTTTTAATGAGATATAGTATCATATATGCTTCTGTGTGCGTTTCAACTGAACTTCACTGGGCTGGATGTGCTTATGGTTCTTCATTGGTCAATTCTTGGTATCATTGGCAAGTAGTGTCCATTGTTAATGCTTTCTTCAAGTAGATTTGACAATTTTAATACATACCCTTTATTTCACTGATGTTCTTCCTGAAATGAAAAGTTTGGTGCTTTTTGCAAGGGATACAGTAAAACTCAGGGTTGTATATCATTTTGGGTGCTGGCCAGGGTTGTATATCATTTTGGGTGCTGGCAGTATCTAGCATAGGATGGTAGAGAATGATAGATTTGTTCCTATGAATAGGTCACTTCTTTGAGAGTCAAGACATTCCATTTGTTTTCTATCATCCTACAAAATCAACTGTTTGGAGTCCATCAGGGTTGAAGTCTTGCATTCTCCCTGCAAAGTCCAAAGCAATATGCTGTTGCTCTTTGAACAAGAACATGTGAAAGTGAAACATTATATTCATGATGAGACATAATGAATAGGATTTTTCTTTTCAAAAACAGTTCCCCACCCTGCCAACCTCATTAAGTGACTTCAATCGAATCAAGCATGTTTTTCACTAATTTTTAATCTGGAAATTTTGGCAAACAGCACTCAGTATTTTCATGGATGGTTCTTCCTGATATTTGTTATAGAAATTTTATTCATGACGTGTAAGTTGGAAAATGAGAAATCTTTGTTTTCACTCATAAATCTCTTGGTTCAAGCCATTTGAAAATGTTTGGAGGTGAGCTTTTTAACAACTTATTTGTTTTGTTTTATTAACATTATCAAAAGAATTCTAGGTTAATTATTGAACTTATATAGTGAATGAGCCAAACTTGAACAAGATTGATTGGACTTGTTTATACTTATGAATGTGGTGATATTGATTCCAGGATTTTCTTCACTCTAGAGCTCCATAAAATCCAATATTCTTACATGTCATTTTCTAATGCATGTATGCCATATTTTTCTTTATGTTAAAGGTGGATCATTGCATTATGGATGCGACTGTATATCAATGCCTGTTTTACCCCTTCTGAAACATTCTTTGGTAAATGCCTGTTTTACCCTTTGAATTTGGAGGGTTAAATGGTGTCTTTTGTTTCTTTGAAGGATGAAATTGTTGCTGATATTGAGTCCAGGATTGCTGCATGGACTTTCCTCCCAGTAGGTATTCTTCATGTGCCTTTCACTGTTTGTGACTTATTAATGCACGTGCAAAGAATTTTTGTTTCATCTTCTTTTAACCTGCCTTTGTAATCAGAAAATGGAGAGTCCATTCAAATACTTCATTATGAGCATGGTCAGAAGTATGAACCCCATTATGATTATTTTCATGACATGGCTAATCAACAGCTGGGTGGCCACCGGATTGCAACTGTACTGATGTATTTGTCCAATGTGGAAAGGGGTGGGGAAACGGTGTTCCCCAATGCAGAGGTACAATTTCTAGTGACTATTATTTTCTGATGTTCTGTGGTACTTTATCCTTTTTATTGTCTCAAATCGACTATAAATTGCATGTCTTCTACAGGAAAAAACACCTCAGCCAAAGGATGATAGCTTGTCTGACTGTGCTAAAAATGGTTATGCAGGTATGATTTTTGGGACGTAGTCTCACAAGTCTGAACATATATTATTAATGGTTAAGTTGATATATGCTATGGTTTTGTGAATTAAGTCACATATTTATTCATTCATGCTCTTTGCAATAGTTTCTTTGTTAGTCAGATGCATGAATTAGCTCTGGATCCATATTGGATTTTGATTATTTCAAGCATTTTTCCACCTGGTAGAGAGTAGTTTTGTTCCCTTCAGCACTTAAATGTTTAGAGACGGTAACAAATTGTCTATTTTTAATTTTTTATAATGAAGTTCATGCAATCTGATCTAAAATTTGTTGTGCTTTTTCTGTCTTCATCTGTTGTAACTGGATTCCATATTATTTGAGGTGTCATATATTATTGTCATGTCTTGACAGTTGACACTTGGTTACTCTTTTGCAAGTCACATTTAGTAAAATTTGGTAGCTTTCCTTGGAAAAAAAAAAAAGGTTTCAAACTTTGGTATCAAATGCCACCAGTATTGCATTGATGTTTCCAGTCAGGGAACCTAGTGGGCAAGTGAGACGCTTTTGAAAAGCCTTTAATTGGTGTGATTCAACCATCATGCTAAACTTTTCATCTAGTCATTCAATAACTGTTAGCTTTTGATTTCCTCTTGTACAGTTGTACCTGATAAAGTCTACTATGTGCACTTGCAGTGAAACCCGAGAAGGGCGATGCTTTGTTGTTCTTCAGTCTTCATCCTGATGCAACTACCGACACAAACAGCTTGCACGGAAGCTGCCCAGTTATTGAGGGTGAGAAGTGGTCTGCAACCAAATGGATTCATGTCAGGTCCTTTGAAAAATCTCTGAAGCAGCAAGGAGATGAGGAATGTGCTGACATGAACGAGAACTGCGCTTTGTGGGCAAAGGCAGGTGAATGCAAGAAGAACCCTATCTATATGGTTGGTTCTGACACGTCTTATGGTTATTGTCGGAAAAGCTGCCAGGTGTGCACATCCTAGGAAGTTCGCTACCCAGTTATCACTTCTTGGTTCTTTACATAGAGAGGTTTTTATACATTAAGCTGTAGATAGCAACAGGTTGTGCTGTCATGGCACAGTTATTAAGAGATACAACTTCACAAAAAACTTGTTAGCTGAAGTGTCAAAATTTAAATAATATCTACATTTTTTTATCGTCTTCGTGCATTAGATGCAGGAACCATGTGTATTTTACTACTTCTCTGTCATGCAATAGGCCTGCAGATTTGGTTAAATTCTTCAGAATTATTTTTTTCTCTGGAGCAGGCACCTATTCTGAACCTAACTTGTGACATATTCAGAATAACAATTTTCTTTGGTAATAACATAGATGCTGATTTGTTGTTTTTTACTGTGAGAAGACATACATATTTTTCACACAGACAACAAGTATATATAATTAAAAAAAGAAAAAAAAAAAAAAACTATTTATAAGCTCAACTAATTAATTCACTCAAAATGAACCTGTTAAAACTGTTAATGAAAAGCCAAGCATGTGGAGTGATGGTCACGTCGAAATAACGTTTTCTGTAAGAAGATGAAAATAATCATGCAATTACTGTTAATTTGGAGTTAATTGCATGCTTTTCATGCCTCTTCACTAGTTAAACGTTTGCTTCAATCCTTTTCTTTTATTTTTTTTTTCCTCTTAATAACACCATTATATGTACTTATAACTACAAAAAGATTGGAATTGCATCACCATTACATAACCCATAATCTTCTCTCTTCTTCATCATCATCTTCTTCTTCAGAATGGGAAGACCTCCTTGCTGCGATAAATCGAATGTGAAAAGAGGTCTTTGGACTGCAGAGGAAGATGCTAAGATACTTGCTTATGTATCTAACCATGGCATTGGCAACTGGACTTTGGTGCCTAAAAAAGCAGGTTTTTGCTTATTCTTTTTTTGGGTTGTGTAATATAGACGATCCTTCCCCAACTCTCGCAAAATAGGGAGTTTCGTGCATTGAAACACCCTTTTTCTACGTTTGTCTTTCTTGCTTAGAAAGATTTCAAAATGTAGTATAATATAAGTTTATATTTGTGTTTTTTGAGTGCAGGGCTGAATAGATGTGGAAAGAGCTGTAGACTTAGGTGGACTAATTACTTGAGGCCTGACCTGAAACATGACAATTTCACTCTTCAAGAAGAACAACTTATTATTAATCTTCATAAAGCTATAGGTAGCAGGTCTGTTTCCTGCAGTTTCTCTCATTTTTGTTGCCTTCCATTTTTATTAATTTATTTCTTCTTCTTCTTCTTCTTCTTCTTCTTCTTCTTCTTTTCCATTTTTATTAATTTGTTTTAGAGCTCCCAGTAATCATATGGAAATTCAGCAAATTTTTACATTTTCTAATTATTTTTTTTTATATAAATTTTCTGTTTATTAATTTTGAAATTGTGTAATAGTTTTCTTACATAATAATTATTCTACATTGAAAATTTTAAACTAAAGTAAAATATAATTATTTTATTCTCATTTTATTCCACGAACCAACCAAAATCTTAAAAAATTGGAGTATTTCCTGCTGGGAAATTCTTTTTTTTTCTTTTTTTTTTTCCCTTTTCCTCTATACTATTATTTTGTGATTATCACAATTAATTTGAAAGTTAATTTGATGTATAAATTAGTATGCCATGAAAGCTAAGAATGTTCCCTTTCTTATTTAGAGAACTTCTAGAAGAACTTGTGTGTTAAAAATGTCCCATAAAAATCATAACAAACCTAACTACCAACTGGAAATATAACATAACTGTCTAACTAACAACATATTTGATCATTAATTTTCGGTTAGTTACTAATGCAAATTTAATGACAAATTACAGGTGGTCCTTAATTGCAAAGCAACTTCCTGGAAGAACAGACAATGATGTCAAGAACTATTGGAATACTAAGCTTAGAAAGAAACTTTCCAAAATGGGAATTGATCCTGTAACCCATAAACCTTTCTCACAAATTCTTTCTGATTATGGTAACCTTAGTGGCATTTCATCAAACAATGGAAACCCAATTGGTTCTTTCAATAATAAAACCTTAAACAACACTGGTCTAATGATGATTTCCAAAACAGAGCCATGTTCTGTTTTAAAAACAGAGCCATGTTTTGTTTTAAAAACAGAGCATTCTTTAAGTTCTGATATAATCAAGAATTCTACTGCAGAACAAGTTCAAGACTTTTTTGTTTTACAACCAAATTTGTATAATGAAGTTAGCTCTTCTGCTTGTTCTTCATCTTCATCTACTACACAATTAAACTCGCCTCGATCTTTTACTTGCAAACAATTTCAGCCTCCAATAACAACACCACCTTCTTCTCCTTGTTTATGGAGTGAGTTTCTGTTAAGTGATCCAGTAATTTCTGCAGAATTTCAGCAGCAGCAGCAAGAAAATGATATATCTAATGGCAAGTTTGCTACTGGAAATGATCAAGATCAGTTCTTTAACAAAAATGGGTATGAGGGTTTTGGATCATATGATTATGGAGGCATTAAAGGGAATCAAGCAAACAATTATGGTGGTGATGCTTATTCATCTTCTGCAAATTCATTTGTTGATGGTATCTTGGATAAGGATAGAGAAATGGGTTCACAATTTCCTCAAATTTTAGATCCTTCTTTTGATTACTAGAAATTTTAACAAAAGTGTTCAAGAGTAGATGTTTTTAGAGATTAATTCTGACCTGCAAACATATTTAAATTTGAACTGATTCTAATGTTAAATCATATATTTATATTTTCGAGGAATAGTCATTCTTAAAATTTTAGTGATAACATTGACGAATGTCTAATATAAAAGATTAATATCCAAAATTAAAGTATCGATACTTCATAAATTTATAAATATTTTAAGATTATTGTGAAGAGAAATAGAAGAGAGATGCAAGAATTATCAATATCCTAAAACAACTCTAAGGCCAGCAATAAATAAATAAATAAATATATAAGAAAGATACAAAATTCAACCAAATTGTTTTGACTACACCCTAAATATAGAATTGAAGATGTGTGGTCTATCACAATCCTATTACCTTTATCTGTGTTAAATAATCATGATCTATCCATTTATTAGCTAATTATCTACTAATCCTCTAGTGTTTCCAAACTTGTCTAGCTATATAGCTATATATAAACCTTCTTATCCATAAATTCCAATTTTTTTTTTGGCCCTTAAAAAAAAAAGAAAGAAAAAAAAAAAAGAAAACTGTTTTGTTAGTTAAAAGAAAGAAAAAAAGATAAGCAAACCTAAGAAAGAGAAAGCTAAAAATGGCTAGTAGTACATTGCAGAGATCATCTGTTTCTTTTCGAAGGCAGGGCTCCTCTGGCCGCGTCTGGGACAATCTTCAGATTGACCGGAAGACCAGTGGACCGAGCACGGGACAATTTTTAGGTACACCAAGAAGCAGAAGCCGAGAGTTATACCTGAAAGAGGAAGAAGCATTTCAGGCAAAAAGGGAGATTAGCAGTTCCAGTTCTTCCTCCTCCTCTGCTCCAATGTCGCCTTCTAAACAAGATAATAAGGATCAAAGGTGCAATGTCTTGGGAATTTTTAGGCGTTGTGTGGGATCACCTACAGCCTAGATCTTTGTTTTTTATTTTTTTGCTACCATCATCTGTGTAAAATCTTCAGCAGCATTAATTTTTTTTTTTTTTAAATTTTTCTGTTCTTCTTTCATTTTTTTGCCCAAATTCTATTCTTTCATTTACCTCTTAAATCCAGTCTCTTTTGCATAATTTGGAAGCATTGTAATCACTTGAACATGCTGTTATTTTCTCACTGACCTCTCCCTGAAATTCTTAGTTTGTGGATTCTATTACCATATTACATTTTTAACTCTTTAATTTTTCCTCCATTTCTTCTCTTTTTCGATGACAGTTTATTAGCAATCATCTTGAAAGAAGTCAAGCATCAGAATACGATAATGCATTACTATAAAACATAAAATTAGTCACTAAAACATGTCAGCAATACATAAGTCAAAATGGGAATCTTTCAGGATTTACAGTTTTTCATATGCATTTTTTGGGGGAAATTTATCTTCTAACCACACGTACATGGGCAAATGCTTATCGATGATCACATTTACTGCTGAAACACAAAAAGTTATCTATTCTACAATTTTGTATCAGATGATTTTCTGTTTTTGAAATAAAAGATTGTTCATTTCCAGAAAAAAACTAAGCAGATGGCAATCTGCACAAATCCCTCACAATGCCACAGTTCTAAAAAAGAAACAAGTTGCAGGCTACAAACTGAAAATCGATAATCGAAAAATAATGCCAGGGAAAGCACATAAAGATCATATTCCTGAATTTGCGAAAAGCAGACATCCTTCAAAACCATAGAACAGTAAATCGCATCATACTAGATTGAGAATGATTAATATAGCAATTGTTAGTTGAGCATAAGATAACACAAGTTGAAGCACAATAGTAAATATTTCTTGCCTTTCATTTCTTTTCCTCTTGGACCAACTATACACTCAAGTTAGTATCTATACAAACATGAAGGCACTCAAATACAAAAATAGAGGCCACAAGATATTACTTTCAACTGGCAAACACAGTTATGAAATAGGAGGAAACAAAAGAATTTTGGTCGTAGGTTTTTGTTGATTAAAAAACCTTACAGTATAAAAGCCGTTTCTGAGTTTACAAACGGCTTTTCAACATCCTAATTGCTGGTATTTACTGTAGTCAAGTTCTTTCAGACGTATGCAGCATAACATATGCTCTGGCAAGTCCTCTGCCTTGTGGCCCTGTTTAAAAATTATAAGATAATGTCATGTATGCATCATATTGAATTGCAAACAACTATAATACTAGCCTTGCTTGCAATCTTAATAAAGACGTATACCTGAATTGTCAGGCCGAAATCCAAGACGCAAAGCTTCAATCTGTTGAGGAATGCTTCAAAACCTTTTCTAGAAATGTAGCTAAATCTATGCATATCCAAATCAATCTCAAAGTAGTTTTCTCCCTGTAAGATTAATTGAAATAAAACAGTATTAAGAATTATCTAATGTACACCAAGTTGCATGGAGTTCAATGCCACAAAATCAATATAGAAACTGTAGTTTCTCCAATCTATTAAGTCATATAGGACTTCAATGTTATAGAATTCTTTATAATTCTACCAACAGGCAAGTATGTAATTAACAGTTTTGTTGCAGATACATTTATGGTGATCAGGATACTAATTAGATATTGGCTACGTTTCTTTATGTGAAGACACCACCTTGAAATAGAGTGAACATATTATGCTCAATTTAGCACTAAATTTAAATCTAATTGCAGATTCTGCTAAAAGCCTCATTAAATAAGGAAAGAACAGAGAAACAAAATGATACTTGAGAAGTGTACTAAACCTCCATGTCGATATGTGCGTTATTATTACTTTGGAAATAATGTGTTAAATCAGCCAAGAAGATTGGCAAATAAAACAATCTGAGCATGTATTGCAGCTGCATAATGTAGCTTGTACATTAAGCATAAGCATTAGATACATCCTCTCTTGATTATGTCTCAGTACAACACATGATATAGAGCTTCTTATTCTTCATAGGAAAAATACAGTTCTTATTAGTTAATGGCAGCTAAAAGGCATCCGCCATGCATGTTCCAAAATATCGTAAACTACTGATAAAGATGACCTACTCCTCATATATATTCTTTTGGATAAGGCTAATTTGTGAATGTTAATATAACAAACATTAGAATAATAATTCTGAAGATATTTGAAACTTACCAAATAGAATTCATGTTGAGGACGGGACAGAACAGGTTTTTCATTGTAAGCATTTATGAGCTTCTTTTCAGCAGCACTTAATTGAAGATCCTCTGCATTTGCCAATCGACCCAAAATTTTTAATCTTTCCCTGAATGGTGCAATTGTATCAACTGGGAAACCTCTAACCCTCTCCACTTCATCATTAATTAACCTCTGTATAAGAAAGAAACACAGAGCACAACCTACTTAATAAACTGTTAATAATAATAATTTTTTTTTTTTGAGAGAAAAATGGCACGCATAAAAGGTGGAGATGTATTTCTTACACTGATATTCTCTCGGAAATGAGAGGGAAGCTCTTTTGAGTAACTTTCAGACACCTTAAAATACAAAACCAAATTCATTCCTTCTCCATCACTTTCACTTTGAAAAATTGTGGCAGGATATAAAGGTATCTGTACGGAAAGTAATTCATGTTATTATTTGAAAATGCTTGACATCGAAAAATAGTTTGGGCATTCCAAATAGGAAGAGAACATATTAGGCTCAGTGATTGAACAAGAATCATACTTATTTACAGCATCTTTGAACTAGTAATGGGCATAATTTAATGTACTAAGCAGCAAGTGTTGCCATATTTTTCCATCAAATTTTTATGGGAGGCACAAATAGTAAACTTGGGCAAAGAAATCGAAGTGTCAAGTACCTGAAGATTTACAACAAGAATAGAAGGGACATCATCAGCTGCACTCATAATAGGAAGTTCTACAAATCGAGCAATATGATGAATTTTCCTTGGAGAGAGGAAGATGTCAGCACCAAACGGATAAAATGCAGCACAGTTTGGAGCATGATCTTTCTTCTTATCCCTATCAAACACGTTAAGAGGAAACCAAAACTAAATTCAGCTCCACAGAAATAAGGTAGTAGAAGTTAACAACTAAAATAATTGCACATGCCATCTATATGACCCTCCAAGTGTGAAATTGAATATTAATTAGGGCAGATTAATATACTTTGTCAATCAAGTTGAGAAGATTTTCAGATTAAGATAAGAAGGGGTTTTGTGACAGATAGAAATGCAGTAGAAAGCAGATGACAAGGCAAAGAATCAACTTCATATGATGGCATAGACATGATGAAGTAATGTAGATTCCGAAAACCTTAAAAAATGATGGCTCTCACCTGAAATAGTTCTGTCCCCGTACTTTGAAAGTACTTGGCTCAATAGGTGACCAACAATTAAGCATCTTCTTCTCTATAGGGCAATATGGAATCGAGGAACCAGCAATTGGTCTTTGCAGAAGCACCTTGGGTGAAACTGAAACAGAAAGAGAACAGTCCATGAAATGTCATTCACTGACTTATTACATACCCATTAATAAAGATCTCTAAGAACAAATGCCCTAAAGAACACAGGAGGATCGCATTAAATTGTTGAAAAATGAAAACAGAATTTACATTATTTTGCTACCAATGTCAATGATATTCTGGTTTTTGGTCACAACCTCTAAAAACAGAGAATGATGATCAAGTATAAGACTAAAAGTACTTATCAAGTTCCCATTGATTACTTTGGTGTCACCATGCCCTTGACAGCAAAAGAAACCAAATCTACTTTGGACATTGTAAAGCCAATTCCTTCTTCTCTTTCACAAATGCATAAAATGTGCAATTATAAGCAAATTATAATGTTAAAAGGGCTGGTATTAGACTATATGCACCCTTTGGGGTCCTTACAAATTCAAATCATTATAAAGTTATAAACAAAATCAAAACAAATAGATAATAGCAAAACACTCACATAATGTTGGAGTAGAATGTCCTTGTCCTTCTCTCCATTTAAATGAAAGTTTAAGAGAAGGTTTTCTTCTGGAGGTGGGTGTCCCTCCAGGACTCATTGATCTTTTCTTCTCAAGCGAGGCAGAGGAGGGGACAGTTGAAGCAAGACACGGCAAGCAAGCATTTGGAAGAATCCCACAATGATTTGCCTCCTGCATTACATCCCCACCAACACCACCATTAGAAACTGTACCCTTCACCTCTTCATTTCGAGAATCTGTTTCCTTGGATTGAGTATTTCCCTCAGCATTGTTTTCAAAATGATCCTTTTGATTCAAATCTCTTGGAGATGAAATGCTCAAAACACTTTCTGAACCAATTACTGAAAACCCATCTGAAATCAAAACCCAACAATTTTTTTGTCAGAATCCTTTAAATAAGTTTAAAAAAGCAAACATTTTTAAAGCAATTTTGAAGTTTAAAATCACAAACCATCATGAACACTGTAAAACTCATCATCCCTTTCAGATTCAAGAACTGAAATAGCATCAGACCAAGCAGCATCGATACTTCCTATTCAAGAAAATCCAATCAAAACCCATTATTGGGTTTCAAAAATCAAGATCAAATCAAACAATGAAATGAAGAACAAAAAAAATGTACCTTGAAAAGCGAGATTGGAGTGAATACGATCTGTTTGGTTAACAAAATCAACCCTTTCAATTTTCCTAGAAGAAACCCGTCTTTTCACTGTTCTTCTCTTCCTTCTAGCAGTCCCAATCTTCTTCTTGTTGGATGATAAACAAACACATCCCTTTGGTCTTGACGCACAAGCTCCCATTTTTTCTCTGGAAAATTATCAGAGCTTCTTCAATCTATTCATAGTGTGAATAAAAAATAAATAAAGAAAGAAAATTCAGCTCTCTTTGCTTGTCGACATAGAATCTATATAAAAGTATAAAACATAGGCGGGCCAAGTCTCTGAAACTTTGAACAGTCAATCCAACAATAAAAGATTATTACTATTATTTTTGTAAGGACTATGGAGTAGGAAGAACCGTACACAAATTATTTTTTAAATAAATAAATAAAATTTATTCAAATTATATATATATATATATATATATATATATATTTTAACTAATATTGTATTTATAAAAAATAATCAACAAATAATGTAAATCAGTTTTTTTATGATAATAAATTGATATGTAAAACATTCATTTTAAAAAAATAAAATGAGGATTGTCATTAAATTAATGATCTAATTGGTTGAAAGCTTATATTCATAATAAAAATTATATATTACTAATTTTTGCATTAATATGTTATTAATTATAATTCATTTTTTTAGACAAATACTCAAAAATATCATGTGAAGTACCTTTTTAATTCATGTAAGAAAATATTTAATTTTGAGAGATTTATAAAAATGATATAAGTGTAAATGTTTAATTTAATAGTATAAAAATTATTAATGATATCAAGATTGAATTTCAATATGAGTTAAGTTTATTCATGGATTATATTTGAGTTTAAAAAAAATAAATTTTTTAAAAAATTTGATAATTACTACTCATAATTATTTTAATAAATTAAAATTTGAAATTATATAATAAGAGCATTTCTAATGGACTCTTTATATATCCAAAATTATTTATAATAAAGAGTTAAAAAAAAATTCCAATTGATTATTTATTTTAAATTTTATAATTTTTTATACATCATATTTATTAATTTTTTCATAAAATAAAAAGAGAAAGAAATATTGTAAAATGAAAATGAGAGAAAAAAATTAAAATTATTAATATTTTATGAAAAAATTAAAATTTAAAGAATTCATTAGAATTAAAAAAATATATACACTTTTTATATTTAAAAATTCATTAAAATATTTTTTATTGATATAAAAGATATTTTTAAAATAATTCAATAGAAACCATATTTACAAAGATAAAAATAAAATAAAATAAAATAATTATTTTAAAATTTATTAGCATATGAAAGAAAAATGAGAACAAATTTAGAAGGGTAGGAACTAGGAAATCATTAGAAGTGGGTCCCAGGTAGTCCCACGTGCTCCATTTGAGAAAAAGTATTAAAGTACGAAATTGGCGTTGGATAAACAATGACAGAGAAAGCGCGTGGCAAATGGGAGTTGCTGCCACGACATCACATCAC
>CATKHJ011044145.1:0-24016 GCA_949750685.1 Vernicia montana
TCTCTCTTAAATAATTACTGACTTAAGCATCGGAGTCTCTCCCGGGGGTCAGCCTCTGGAGCCATTGACTCGCTTTTTCTCTGTCTACAGATTCTACCCCTTCGAGGGACCCATAATATCAAGTATTTGGTGAAATTAGACACATCAATTACTAAAAAGGTTAGAACTAACTAATTAGGTAGTCAAGTACTAGTCAAGTCCAAACCATTACATACTCACGTATTTGTAGTTTATTTTTCCAATGTGGAATTTATATCTTAACAATTTATTTGTATAAATCTGAATTTTTATATTTGATATAAATGAAAGCAAAATTTTGAAGCATTGAAGCTATAGTGTTCAATGTTCATGCTAGCAAGTGAAGAGAGGAGAGTTAATTAGATTGTAAACAAGTTTTTGGTAACCTTTTTTTTAATTTTCAATTTTTAACAGTTTAGTAATTTAATAGTTGAATATCTTTTTATAATATAGAAATTAGTAAATTTTTTTAATTTTGATATAAATAACCTATTTGTTTCTTCTTGTAATTTTATAATTGTCTATCTTTTTATAACGCCAAAAAATTAAAGATTAAAAAGAATCCACATTAAAAAGTTATAAACTAATATAAATACTTATAAATGAATGAGTTTCATAGCTATTATAAACTAATTGATTTTGTAATATAGAATTTCATTTATTTAGTTATTAAACTCATAATCTTCTCATTATGTTCCAAACCCATGAAATTTCATTTATTTATTTATTGTTTTGGGTTATATATATATATTTCCTTAAAATATATAATATTTATTGTACAATGCTAATAATCTTTCCAAATAATAATATATAATATTGAAAAATTCATATATATTTGCACATAAATTTAATAATGTCTTCATGAGTTGTATGTGAGTTGTAATTGATTCTTTGTAAATTGTTAATTGATTCCTAAAAATCCAGTAACTTAAACGTAGGAATATTTAGTTTTTTTTCTTACAGGATGTAGTTTCCTTTCTCATAGGTTGTAATTTGTATATATATTACCTCCTAAATTGGAGAAGTAAATATGAAGAATTATTCACATAAGCTTGTTTGACATGGTATCAGAATAAGTCTAATAATCAACCATATTTCGAACATCAAGACAATTCTGCCTTTCTTACTAGTATCACATTGGATGAGACTAATTACTTGTTATGGTCCTAAGTCATGGAGATGCGTATTGGTGCTCGCAACAAAGGAGGATACCTCACCAGAGAAGCAAAAAAACCTACACCAGGAGATCCTAATCTTGGAACATGGATTACAGAAAATCACAAAGTGAAGAGCTGGCTGATTGACTCAATGAGTCCATTGCTAATGCAATGATTCATTCATCTGCCCACAACTAAGGAGATATGAGAGGTTGTATCAAAAACTTTTTATGATGGATCAGACGAAACCTATATCTTTGAATTGAATTAGAGATCTTTTCGACCACGCAATATGGTTGACCGTTATCAACGTATTATAACGAACTTGTTGCTATTTTCTAGGAAATTGATCACATGACTATCTCTCAGGTAGGAACCATAGAAGGAGTAGTCTAGTTGCATTATGTAATATTTAGGCTCCGAGTTCCTATTTTTCTAAGTGGACTCGACTCTGAATTTGATCAAGTTCATGGAGAAATCTTACGAAAAGACCCAAAACTTGATTTGGAGAGTACATATGCATATGTCAGGAGAGAATACCAACAAAAACAAACAATGGGAGGCTCTCGTCCAATCTTTGAAAGTTCGGCTATGCGAGTCAACCAAACTCGACAAGGACAGGCATCTAGCTCTTCGAACAATCGAAATAATAAATCAACGAGAAAATCTAATGGACTGGTATGCTCTCATTGTGGTGAAACAGGTCATTCAAAACAATGATGTTATGAAATCATTGGCTATCCTGAGTGGTGGGACTTTACCAAGAAGCCTCAAAAGAAAATTACATGTAAAGCTATGGTAGCCTCTATAGAGGAAGAACAATTGCAACCTATAACAAATGTTGCTCACCAAGGCACCTTTGGTAAGGTTTCTGTGTTCTCTACAACTTCTAAGGATAATACTTGGATTATTGATACAGGTGCATCCGATCATATGACTAGGGATTTCGGTAAGTTATAATCTATTATCCCATGTTCTCACTTTGTTATTTCCACAGCTAATGGTAGTACCTTTTCTATTACCGGCGAATGATCTATTATTTTTTCCAAAAATCTCACATTAGATACTGTCCTTATTGTTACATCCCTTGAGTATAATATTTTATCTGTTAGCCAAATAACTTCCGCCTTTGCTTGCACTATAACTTTTTGGCCCTCATTTTGTGTTTTTCAAGACATTCCAACTCGAAAGATTCTTGGTTATGGTGTTAGACGGGGCAAACTCTACTACTTGGAGTTGACAGGAGATAGGGGACCAAAATTAAGTCAGGCAAACCAAACTAATTGCTCAAACAAAACTCAAACAACTATATGGTTATGGATCGGAGATTAGGACATCTTTCTTTTGGCTATCTTAGAAAACTAAAACCACATCTTTTTTCAAAATGAATTCAATTTTCATTGTGACATTTGTGAACTGGCTAAGAGCCATCGTATTTCTTATTTACCAAGTTTGAATAAAAGTTTGGAATCTTTTGTGGTTATTCACTCATATGTTTGGGGTCCTGTGAAAGCCCCCTTTATTTCTAAAGCTCATTTCTTTGCTACATTTATTGATGAATGCACAAGAATGACTTGGGTATCTTTGCTTAACCAAAAAAAAAAAAAAAAAGTAATGTAGGTACAATATTTCAGGAATTTTATAAGATGGTGGGCACTCAATACCAAAGGCAGATTCGTGTTTTATAGTCTCACAGTGCTATCGAGTTTGTAGATGCAACCTTGGGCAGGTTTCTAAGCCACCATAGGATTCGTCATCAGACTTCTTGCACCTATACTCCGCAACAAAATGGATTGGCAGAGAGGAAAAATAGACAATTGTTGGAGGTGGTCAGTGCCTCTCTTTTTGGCATGAACATGCCTCGGTTCTATTTGGGAGAGGTTGTAAAGTCCACTGCTTACTTTATTAATCGAACACCTTCTCGAGCAATAGACTTTCAAAACCCTCAGCAAAAAATGCAATCCTTACTCTCCATTCCTCACCTACCAAATCTTGAACCATGAGTCTTTGGCTCCACCGTATATGTTCACATTCCTAAAACTCTGCGAAATAAGCTTGATCCATGTGTCAAACGATATGTCTTTGTTGGCTATTCTGAATTTCAAAAAGGATATAGGTGTTATGACCCTCAAACCCAAAAATTACATGTAACATTGGATGCCTCTTTCTGTGAATTAGAACCTTATTATTCAGGGGGAGTCTCTAAACATTCTCTTCAGGGGGAAAGCTATAGTGAAGAGAATGTGTTGCAAGAAGATGGAAAAGGAAGTGATTTTATAGAATTAGAAGAAGTGAATGAACGCTTTGCAATTCAAAAAGGCTGTGACAATATTCAAAATGATCAACAAGGTTGTGATAGTGAGAAAGAATTGTTGGTCCTTCCTGAAAATACATCTGATATGTTTGATATATCAGAATTGTCAACATCCTCAGAATTACCCAGGTCTACACCATTAACTGAAGAATCGACCCATTAGAATGTTCTTCCTCAAGTAATTTTGAATCGCATCTCTGATGAGTCTAATGAAACCCATACTTCTGCATAAAATATAGTTTCAAAGTATCCAAGATCAAATAAGGGGGTCCCAAAGAAACAATACGAACTTGATATGAAAGCCAAGATTAAGTACCTAATTAGCAACCATGTGTCCTTCCATAGATTGACTGAATTGTATGCATTTACTGTTAATCAATTATCCAGTGTATCTATTCCTAGTAGTGTGCAGGATGCATTGACAAATCCAAAATGGAGAAAGGCAATGAATGAAGAGATGGAGGCCCTACAAAAAAATGCCATTTGGGAACTTATCCCATCACCTGAAGGAAAGAAGAAAATTGGATGTAGGTAGGTGTTCACAGTGAAACTCAAAGCTGTTAAGAGTATAGATCGATATAAAGCAAGGTGAGTTGCAAAAGGGTATACACAAAGGTACAGAGTAGATTATCAAGAAACGTTTGCACCGGTATCCAAAATCAATACAATTCGTACTCTCATATCATTCGCAGCAAATCGGAATTGGCCCCTACAACAATTTGATGTGAGAAACGCTTTCCTCAATGGAGATTTAAAGAAAGAAGTATACATGGAGATTCCACCTACAATTAAACAAAGTTCTTCATATAAAGGTGAAGTTTGTAAATTAAAAAAAAAAAAAATCATTATATGGCTTGAAGCAATATCCTAGAGCTTGGTTCGGGAGGGTCTCATCTACAATGAAGGCATTTGGTTATAAGCAAAGTAATTCATACCATACTTTGTTTATAAGACACAAAGACGAAAAGATAATGGCCTTAATTGTGTATATTGATGATATGGTTTTGACAGGAGATGATCCATGTGAAATGAAGACATTACAAGAGTATTTGGCTACTAAATTCGAAATGAAGGACCTCAGAAAGCTTAAATATTTCTTGGGGATTGAGGTTGCAAGAACAAAACATGGAATTTTCCTTTCACAACAGAAATACGTGATAGATCTTTTGACTGAAACTGGAATGCTTGCTTGCAAACCAGTAGAAACGCTCATTAGCTCGGAATTTTTCTAGACAAAGGTCAATATCATCGTTTGGTTGGAAGATTAATCTATTTGTCTCACATAAGATCAGATATAGCTTATGTCGTGAGCGTCATAAGCCAGTTTATGCACTCACCAAATGTAGACCATATGAACGATGTATATCGAATCTTAAGGTTCCTGAAGAATGCTCTAGGAAAAGGACTGTTGTTCTCAAATAATGATGTGTCTAACATTGAAGGATATACGAATTCAGATTGGGCAGGGGATCAAACAGACAGAAGGTCAACATCTGGTTATTTTACCTTCGAAGAAGGTAATCTTGTCACATGGAGAAGTAAGAAGCAGGAGGTCGTGGCAAGATTAAGTACTGAAGCTGAATTTCGAGATATGGCTCGTGGTATGTGTGAATTGTTGTGGATTAAGAGTGTACTAAAAGATTTGGGGATTGAATATAAAACACCTATGAATCTTCAATGTGATAATAAAGCAGCCATTGAAATTGCACATAATCCTATACAACATGACCACACCAAGCATGTTGAAGTTGATCGTCATTTCATCAAAGAGATCCTTGATCAAAAGATTATATAGTTTTCATTCGTTTAGTCTGAAAGGCAGTTAGCAGATATACTCACGAAAGCAGTGTCAGGAAAAGTGTTTAATGGTATAATTGACAAGTTGGGCATGATAGATATCCATGCTCCAACTTGAGGGGGAATGCCTACATGAATTGTATGTGAGCTATAATTAAATCTTTGTAAATTGTTAATTGATTCCTAGAAATTTCGTAGCTTAAATATAGGAATATTTAGTTTCCTTTCTTACAGAATGTAATTTCCTTTCTCATAAGTTGTAATTTTTGTATATATTACCTCTTAAATTGGAGAAGTAAATATGAAGAATTATTCACATAAGCCTATTTGACAAATAATAACATCAAAAATATTTTTTTAATAATTTAAACGTGTTTCCCACATCGTTTATGAAAAGAGTGTGTGTGGATTATATAAGTTAACACACCTTTAAAAAATAACATAATTTTATAAAAGTGTGTGTCATGTACCTAACCCGTGTGTATATATCTTGTTTAAAAAAAAAATTAAATGTGTTTCTTTTAAAAAATAATTTAAATGTGTTTAAAATAAAATGAAAATAATGGATCTTCCTTTATATTTTTATTATCCCGTTCATCTCATTCTTATCCCGATACCTATCTCTTTCCTATTGTTATTCCATTCCATTCCATATTTATAAACATTGTGAATTATACAAACTTAAAATACTTTAATAGTATACCAACCCAAAACATGGAGTGAAATACAATGTGAAATTGCATACTTAGGTATACTCTAATGATTTTCTATATCTAGATATAATTTGGTAATAAGTGTATAAGCGAACTAGATAATAGATTCATGTTCAAATCTTCTTTAATGTTAAAAAAAAAAAATACAATGTGAAATCAAGAGCTTCATTAATGATACTGTCTTTTATATCTTATGCAATGAATTTTTTTTTTTTTTTTTTTTTTTTTTTTCGCCAAAGCTTATGCAATGAAAATAAAAGAACAGGGGAGACATGGAAACATGTAGCATGTCGATGGAGGGAGGAGGGAGGAGGGAGGAGGATTAGTTGGTCAATCACCGTACCAAAACTACCAATAATACAAGAACAACTCGAAAGGAAAGGACCCAAGTAGGGGTACTCTTGGTGCGGAAGAAGAAAAGACAATTCACAGCTTTTTTAAT
Organism: Vernicia montana; assembly: GCA_949750685.1. Classification (NCBI taxonomy): domain Eukaryota; kingdom Viridiplantae; phylum Streptophyta; class Magnoliopsida; order Malpighiales; family Euphorbiaceae; genus Vernicia; species Vernicia montana. The sequence continues at coordinate 6,442 of CATKHJ011044145.1, forward strand.
AATTCAATTTCAAGGGGTAGTTTTGTAATGCCAATTGCCAAATACCAATCAACAAAACACTGCTCATCTTCTTCAAAGACAATTGCATGTGACCCACCTAACAAATAATGGAATCCCATCCATCTCTGCTGCTGCTACCCAACTTCTTCTATGCTATACCCATAATAATAATAATAATAATAATAATAATATATTAATAACTATTGTACAAGATGTTTTATTATTATTTTTTTCTTTTTGTAAGTTCTTGGTCCCAGTTTTCAACTTCATTGGTGGCGAGAATTATTAGAGTTTATATTTATATTCGTATTGAGTTGTTAAATATGTTAATTTATACTTAAAATTTGTAACAAATATATAGATTGTATATAATATCTCGTGGCGGCGAACAATTTACACATGCCACAGTTACAAAAGATTTTAGTGAACTGTAGAATAAATTATGTCAGATTCTTGTCTCTTTTGCAAAAGAATATCACTAACAATGGCAATATGAAATGAACATTCCCAATCTTGTTTCTAGCAAAACCCCATGTTCTTGTTTCTTGCTTAGATAGATAAATAAACCCCATCTCTTTCAAGAACCCACCTTTTTCTTGAATTTCTTTGGTGAGAAAATCTTTCATAGCTTATTTGTTTCTTGCCTCTGCTATTTCTTGTTTATTTATTCTTGGTTCAGATCTGCAAGTTAATTTGGGAGTGTTGATTGGAAGTGATAGAGTGATTCAAGAAAGGGTTGCAGATTTTATGCCTATAGAATTGAGAATTCAATTGCAAAGATGGGTTTGTTGAAGGTAACTTGATGTAAGAAATTTGAGAATTCTTGATTCTGCATTATTATTATTATTATGTGAAATTGTTATATGGTTAATTTGATGATTGAATCCTTGGTGATTTAAGAGTTGGGATTTTCATGCCTTTTTTAGGCACTGTTCATTCTTGAATATTGATTGGTTCTGGCTACCCAATTCAATTTAAGAAATATATATATAGCACAGAAGAGTATTATCTGGATTCTTGAGGGGAAGTGGTAATGGAGAAGATCCAGAAGAGAGAGGTCTTGGGAGTTCTATTTATGGTGATAATATTCATATCTATTAGAAGTGGAGAAGCTCAGTCTAAAACTTTTCTGATAAATTGTGGGACAAATACTAGTGTTAATGTAGGTGGTAGGAGATGGGTTGGTGACTTGGTTCCTAATAACTATGTCACCCTTGGTTCTTCTGTGTTCAACACCACCACCACTGCAAGTGATGATTCCATCTTGGGGCAGCTGTATGCAACTGCTCGGATTTTCTCCGATGCTCTCAATTACACATTTCGAGGAATGCAGGGAAATTACTTTGTTAGACTCCATTTTTGTCCATTCCCTTTTGAGAAATACGAAGTAAATGAATCCTCCTTCTCTGTTGTGGCTAATGGTCTGAAACTTGTGTCTGAGTTCAATGTTCCGGGCGAAATTTCACACAAGAATTCATACTTGCAGAGCTCCAATAGCAATTCAAGTTCTATCTCCATGGTTAGAGAGTACATTCTATTTGATTTGAATGTGCTTGTGCTCGAGTTTGTTCCAACTAAAGGGTCATTTGGGTTCGTAAATGCCATAGAGATTGTTCCTGTGGTAGATAAGCTTTTTGTGGACTCTGTCAGTAAAGTAGGTGGAAATGAAGCAAATCTCAATTTGCACGGACGAGGGATTGAAACTATGTATAGGTTGAATGTTGGGGGTCCTGAGATCAAAGCTAATCAGGATTCAGAATTTTGGAGGGTGTGGGAAGTGGACTCCAGCTACATGATCACAGAAAATGCTGGTTTTCAAATCAATAATACTTCAAATATCACTTATGCTTCCGGTAATGATTCCTCGGTAGCTCCTCTTCTTGTTTATGAAACAGCAAGAACTATGTCCAACACTGAAGTGCTAGAGAAAAGGTTTAACATGTCTTGGAAATTTGAAGTGGATCCTGATTTTGATTATTTAGTCCGGTTACATTTCTGTGAGCTGAAGTGTGACAAGGCAAACCAAAGGGTTTTTAAGATCTACATAAACAACAGAACAGCCGTTGATAATTTTGATGTTTTTGTGCGAGCTGGGGGGAAGAACAAGGCATATCATCAAGATTATTTTGATGCGGTGTCCTCCAAAATCAACACACTGTGGATTCAACTGGGCCCTGACACTGCAGCTGGTGCTTCAGGAACTGATGCTTTGTTAAATGGGCTTGAGATTTTCAAGCTTAGCCGAAATGGGAATCTTGCATATATTGAGAAGTTTGATTCAACATGGGATTCTGTACAAAGTTCAAAGTCTCAAATTCTTCGGGTGGCGATTGGAGCAGGTGTAGCTTCTGTTCTCATTCTTGCGGTTATATGTGGTCTCATCTTTTGCTTCTGCAGAACTCGCAGAAAAGAATTGAGTGATCCCAAAGACAGTGCTACTGGGTGGCGGCCGCTTTTCCTGCATGGTGCTATTGTAAGTAGCATTGGAAATGCTAAGGGAGGAGTTCAAAGTTCACATGGATCAGTAGCATCCATTAGAGTTGGCAAGCGATTTACATTTGCAGAGATTCGTGCCGCAACGAATAATTTTGATGAAAGTTTGGTGATTGGAGTTGGAGGCTTTGGCAAAGTGTACAAAGGGGAGACTGAAGATGGAACTCTTGCAGCAATCAAGCGAGCAAATCCACAATCTGAGCAAGGCCTAGCTGAATTTGAAACGGAGATTGAAATGCTTTCAAAGCTCAGGCACAGGCATCTTGTGTCCTTGATTGGGTTCTGCGAAGATCAGAATGAAATGATCTTGGTTTATGAATACATGGCAAATGGGACACTTAGAAGTCATCTTTTTGGGAGTGATCTCCCTCCATTGACTTGGAAGCAGAGAGTAGAAGCATGCATTGGCGCTGCACGGGGACTTCATTACCTTCATACAGGAGCGGACAGAGGGATAATTCACAGAGATGTTAAGACAACCAACATTCTGCTTGATGAAAATTTTGTAGCAAAAATGTCTGATTTTGGTTTGTCAAAAACTGGTCCAGCTTGGGATCATACCCATGTTAGTACAGCAGTGAAAGGAAGCTTTGGATATCTTGATCCTGAATATTTCCGTAGACAGCAGTTGACTGAGAAATCCGATGTATACTCTTTCGGTGTAGTATTATTTGAAGTTGTTTGTGCTCGAGCTGTTATAAATCCAACATTGCCAAAAGATCAGATCAATCTTGCAGAATGGGCAATGAGGTGGCAGCGACAGAGGTCACTCGAAACCATCATTGACCCACGACTCAAAGGAAACTACTGCCCCGAGTCACTGAAAAAGTTCGGGGAGATAGCAGAAAAATGCCTTGCTGATGAAGGGAAGAATCGACCTACAATGGGGGAAGTTCTATGGCATTTAGAATATGTCTTGCAACTGCACGAAGCTTGGATGCGAACCAGCATTGCAGAAAGCTCCTCATCAAGCAGTCAGGCTATGAAGGATCAAAAAGAAAAGGAGCAGCAACCTTGGAGCGAAGAGATCGGTAAACCTCAAAGTGATGTATGATGGAGAATCTACAATATGGGTTATAATGCATAGATGTGTAGTCATTTCATTGTTATCTATTCTTTTATTTTGTTCTATATCAGATAAAGCATGAGCTTGAACCCTACTGTGATGATAAGCATATTAACATAATAGTGAGGAGAAGTAAATTAATTATTAAATGATCATAAGTGTTATTATATTCTATTCTTTGTAATTAGGAAGCTATAGTCAAAGTCTGTTTTTGTGGTGAACTTTTGAGATCTACATAATTTTTATTTCTTGTATGGATCTGAATTATTAATCATCTAGGCTACAAGTTAGGTATCTGGTCATTGAACCACTAATCATGGCTTTCTGTCTTTTGGTTAGCCATCTATTAATTTTAATTAGCAATGTACTTAAGGATCCTTTACCACCAATGATAAGTCTTCTTTGGAAATAGTAATTTACCTTTTTAACAATTGGATTACCTTGGTACAGTTAAATTTAAATATATACAATTTAATTTTTTTTTTATATATTAGAGAGGCCTAATAGACCGAAATAATATTATAGGCTATACAATATAGGTAGCTCTCCCCTTTAATATTTCTCATCAAATTAGTGATAACATTTTTGTGATTTGACAGACTCAAACCTGAGATCTAGGCCTGACTGCAGGCTTGAACCGACCCTAACTTGTCCTGATTCGGGTCCTTGTTCGAACTTTTTTTTTTCATTTTAATTAATTAAAAAATTCATATAGGTAACCCAAATAAAAAAAAAATTCATATAGGTAAAAATAGGTAACTCAAATTTTTTATAAAAAAAAATTATATACTGCAATACTACTAATTAAAGTGCCTTAAGAGAAAAATTTGTAATTAATTAAAATTCATTTTATTCATTGATTATTTGATGATAAGTTTTTTTATTTTTTTTATTTTAAATAAATACTTTATATTTGATAAAAAAAAAATAAAAAGGATTGAACTTAATTTTAAAAAAATTTATATACCTTTTTTTTTTCTGGTTTTGAACCGAACTGGAATCATCGGTTTCGATTCTGGTTCGTTGATAGGAGGGCTTGAACTGGCCCTCCTATCAACACAGTTCAAACCAATCTGGTATGGGTTTGACTCTATCCAATTTACGATTTGGACTGATTTTCAGATCTATTGAAACCTCTCACTTTCTACATGTTTAAAGATGAAAAAAATAATTAGATACAATTTAACTTTTTGATTTATACAATATAAATAATATATAATTTATATCACAAAACAAGTTGTCTGCTATAAAAGCTTAATCTTAAGGATGTCTTTACAAATCCAATAATTACAAAAAGTAAATAAATAAAAAGATAATCGTAAATATTTTACTCAACTTCCCTTTCCCTACCATTTATTTATTTGAATGAACTTTCTTTTCATCATATCTGTTTGTGAGTCGGGCTGCGAATCTCAACTAATGAAGAAAATTACAGGCCAAGCAGATCGAGCTTTTGAAAAATTAAATATTTTTCAAATTCAAACTCAACTCATGAAGAGATCTACTTTTCATTGTCCTCACCCAAAAAATAGTATTTAATCCAATATCTAAGAGTATGTTTGGTACACAAGACGAAACAAATAAAATTAGACAGGATTGGATAAAACTATATTGGACAATGGACCGACAACTCTTATCTCGTCTGGTCTAATGTTTGGTGTGAAATAGTGTAGATATAAGACAAAGAATACAGTGAAATATTAAAATAATTATACTGCCCTTTATTTATTTATTATCTTATTTAAAATATTTTTTATTCAATAAAATATATATGATGGTATAAAATAATAAAATAATTTATTAAAATATTAGTCAATGTATAAAATATATGTTTTAACATTAATATTCTATTACATTATTTTTTATTTTAAGTGTATTTTAATTCATATTATTACATAATAATAAATATTATATTCATTATTAATAAATAATATTATATTTTATTATAAATATCATATTGATTATTTTAAAAATAAAATAAATTTATTTTTATTTTAATATTTTAACTGTAAATATATTAGAGTATAATGACATTTTGTAGGTTTTTACGAAATTATAAAATACATTTATAGTAAGTGGTGTCCTTAAGTGCACTAAGACATAGGCAAGAAGGATTTTTAGGTGTCCTGTCCTATGTACCAATCGCAGCCTAAACTCAAGGCAAAAAAAAAAAAAATAGCAGCCTAAATTAACAAGAAGCATTTGTGCGAGTAAGCTACTTGTAATTAGTAATTACAGAGTTGTGCTAAAGTCAGCTTGGGTCAAGTAGGCTACTTTGCATTTAGCCAGAAGTAGAAGGAAATAGATCATGGATAATGTCCTAATCAGATGAATTACTTCTAGCAATAACATGATTCAATGTGATCTCCATTGTAAGAGCATGGAGCCAGATATCATAATCTAAAGAAAAAGAGTTAAAAAAAGTGGGATTTACTTGCCACTCCATATAAAATTTAAGTACAGTAGCACAGTAAGCACACAAGTCGATGGTAATACCACAACATGCCTCCAATTTACAGAACCAGCCAAGCCAACAATGTTCTAGTTTGGGTTCCCAAGCACAAGAAAATTGAAAAAGTGGGAAAATAAATGGGATCATACACAACTTATAATGATATATTGGGAAGTTCATTACCCAGTACATGCATCAGCTATCACAGAATCAAGTCGCCATTTTACTTGCAATGCTGCAACAGATCTGTTTCACTGCTGCAAAGCCTTCATCATCAAGAGAGACAGTGCTTAGGTGCTTAAGCAGGGTTGCCTCTGTAACTTGGTCAAATTCCTGTCTAGACTTGAACAAGAAGTAGCCTCCACACTCCCATGCTGAAAGCCTGCATGGGGTTGACAATGTTTGGACCTGGAGGCATTGAATCCACAATCAACACTAGAGAAAATTAAATTTCAAAAGAGATTAACATCATCCAAAGAAAACGTTTTTGGCGATTTCTTAATTTTGTCAAAATATTTAAAGAGGGTAAATCGACAATCAACAATCAACAATTCGAAGCAGGCATAACTATGTACTGCACCATGGCAAACCAGTGTCATTTCCAAGGATCAAATATGACATGTTATATGCATAGCTGTAAATTCAATGCCACGATATATACTAAATTTGGGCTAAACCAGTAAATTCTAGCCTAATTTTTTTCTTGATTTATCGAACCATAAACCTTAGTATTTCAGCCTAAAATTCTGTCCGTTGCACCCTAGAAACTCTAGTCCTTAATAACTTGAAACAGACGAAACCTCATTTCTAACACCACATTTTGTTTTAAAATTTCAAAGATAAACTCTTAGAAGTTCAAGCAGATCTCTCTCTGCATTTTTATATGTGCGGATGCAAACATGTGTGTGTGTGTGTTCTCAAATCCACTTACAGATAAGAGTATGTTAGAAATGTAAATGTGTAGCCGGATGACATTGCCAGGCAAAAACAAAGCAAATAATGTTAAACTTGTAGAATGCCTATGCATCTTTGTAAAATAAAGGGGAAGAAAAAATGTGCAGCGAAACCTCCTTTAACCTACAAGGGAGATGATTCAGGGGAAGAGAAGGGTACACATCCTTTAACCTACGAGGGAGATGATTCAGGGGAAGAGAAGGGTACACATCATGTCATATCCCACTACAGGCACTGATCACAAACAAATCCCTTTAATACAGTACAACGCACAGGAGAGAACAATCATGTGTCGCTAGGCCATTTTACCTGAAGAAACAAGAAGATCTTTTCGCCGCAATCAGATATCATCAGTTTATATGGGATGCCCTTATCCAGTAAAAAAGAACATGTCTCAGCAAGAACCTCCACCATTATCTTAAAATTGCAGTTACTTTCAAAGAGGAGGGTATTTATGGGGTAATCCATAACAGCTGAGACACGAATGCCCCCTCGTCCATCACCAAATATGATATCAACAGGCATACACTCCACTGGTAAAAGATCTGGAAAGTAGCATGCCTGCACCACCAAAGGAAGAACAACTGAAAAAAATGAATTTCCACAGCAATTCCTTGATGTTATTGAGCAGAATGAAATTTGGGTGCTAAATAACAAATATTGAGCAGTGTACAGAAATTAATTGTGAATCATACTTTTAACAATGGCAAAGCATAAATTTAATATGGGTAGCCTTCTCAATGCAAACAATGAGCCATATAATACCTGGAAATATTGATATGAAGCAGTAGGTCCAGGACAATCATAGAACAAACGGAAAGAACAGTTGTTCATCTCAACAGCAACCCTTGCAACCATTTTCAAGAATCTTGCATCCAGGACCTGGTAAAGACTGTCAAAGCCATGAGGTACCAGGAAGACATGGCCATATTCAACAGGGTTTGCCTTAAACAACAAACAATCAACAGGTCAGATGTACAAACATAAAAAGAAAAGCCATCTTAATTTTGCACAATATATAAGTCAACATTGTAATCGACATCCATGATAAAGTTCCTAAAAAGCTTTCGAAGAACAAAGGCACAATGAAATGGTAGCCCACTGCAAATTTAGCTTAAAACATGAACCTTAGAAAAAGAAAAAGGGAAAATCTTTGAAATGCATCGGCAGCTTAATTAACATACCCCCTAAATCATTGATAATTAAAAATAGAGAGAGAAGAGAGGGAGAGAGAACAGAATTGATAATATGTACACCATGAATGGCTAGAAAGTCTTGACAATGACAGGCACCATTTGATGAAAATATAGCCTCTATGATACTTGAAGTTGATTTTATAAAGCAACTCCCAGTGCTCATACTTACATTGATAACAATCAAGATGGCACCATGGGGCACATAAGCTGAAGGAATGAGCTCAGAGTCTGCTTGATCACTGTTGGTGATGCAAAAGAGTAATTCCTCACATTGCTTCGTCTGGTCAAACACAAGCAGATCCTCTTGATGGCACATTTTATGCTTCTCAGGATCTTGCAAACAATCCATACTCCAACCACCACTTAACTGAGCAAGGAACTTTCTGCTACCCCTAATCACCTGTATAAAGTAATTATCAGTGTTGTACTGTAATCGACTCATGCAACAGCAAAGGAATACAAATACAGAAAAACAAAACCTTAAGCTCAGAGGCAGTAACGTCATATTTGAAATAACCTTTCCACATTCTATCTTCCCACTGCAAAGCAACAAGAAAAGATCATGGCTACAACTCCATACAAAATCAGGTAACATTTTAGTTCTATACCCAAACAAGAAGAAAAGGTTCTGATACACTTCTTTACCTGTGCAAGAAGAAGAGAATCCAATAAACTTTGTTCTTCGTCAGACATGTGTGGAAGTCCCCCAAACAGGCTATTGTCAGTGAGATATTGAGTACCAAAGCAGTAAATGGGGATTTTGACACCTGAACAAGATCAATAAATATTCAAAATAATGTTTTGGAAAAAAAAGAAAGTTCTTCAATTAAAAACTAAAACCATCCTTAGGAAGGCATCAGCTACACAAGCATGCATAACTAATTATCCGTCAAGAGTTACAACAGCACACTGCAAATATTATATGGCATCGACGAAGTTGCAGTAGCCATCTAAATCCATCAAGTTTAAACCGTTCACATATCATTCTTACCTGCCACTATGAAAAACAATTTTTTAAGGGCTCTCTAGTAGAAATGACAAATTTAACCATGATAAGAATTCCTTAATAGATTATAACCATAGTACTGTTCATTTAAAAAAGCTAATTTGCATAACCAGGGCATTAAACACCCATTTCTGCATCAAAAGGTTTCCAGGCTCAAATCAAAGAACAACAAATTTGGTTCACAATGATGATGGTAAAGTATCAATTTGACCATTATGTTCATTAGAATGCTACATTTTGTGTGCTCCAAACTCTCTAGTCTTTAAAAGTTAGGTTCCAAATATGAATGATAGATGTTGGCAAAAAGAAATATAATACATAAAATCCACACATACACACACACAGAGATCTTGACACAGTGACTGCCAAAAATTAGAAAGGAAGGAACAAAAACAAAAGGAGTACTACTCTTATTAGGGCTGCCTGTAAGAATCAAGCATTGAAAGTCACAATGTGATGGAAAATTGAACATGTAATGTGCCTAAATAAGGAACCAAATCTTTCCAGTTATAAAATTATATCAATCAAGCCGCATAACATCTAATATTTATAATAAATAATCTTTTAGTTCAACTGAAACAGATGAAGAGATAATCAGCACTAACCCTGAGAACAGAAATGAGGACTGGCCAACTGCTCAGATGCACACTTTGACAGTAAATTGTTATCAGCAAGCGGCTTGACTGTAACCATGCTTAACTAGAAGGTATTTTTCAAATCAACAACAAATTAAAATAATGTATTCAAATTGCTGTTCCAGTGTCCTCCAAATCGAGGGAGGTCAGATCACTCAGCTGCCTGTATCAGTACCCGCCACCAGCAAGAAAGGTAAGATCTGCTGGATGCCCACCTGCTGAAGGTAGGGCACCACGACCACCGTGAAATGAAGGGGATGCAATCAAAAACTTAGGAAACGCTTGTGCACATGATTTTCCCCGTCGAATCTTAATGCAAGTTTCTCTTTTTAGAGCCGTGATTGAATTAGCGAAGCCAGTCCTAATTGGACCAGCAGCCCCCTTCTGTCCTTACAAATCTTGAAAGAGAACTGAAAATATACAGTCAACAGGTCAAATATACCTCTAATCATAGAATTACATCAAGGGAGAATAGCAAAATGATCGGTGCATATTTCTTTCTTGTTCCTTTGTTATCAGAAGAAACAGATTCTATAATATCATTCCGCATTTTCATAAATAAATAAAAGAACCTTAGGTAAAACAGTTTTTCTATTTGTTTTCAAAGATGTATGAAAGTTAAGCTTTAGCATAAGACATTTCAGAAACTGGGACAGTAGACAGAGACTTTAGCACAATACCCAAAATGGTTTTGAGTCCAATTATTCCTAATGAAACCAAAAACAAGTAATAATATAAATTCAAAAAAAGCTATTTTCCTCTCTTTTTCTTTCTTAGTATTCTCAGCAACCCATAAACTTAAAGTTCATTAAATTCCTTGATTAACCCATTATTATCCTACCCATAAACTAACATCCCATTTCAAAAAACCTTACATCCCATCCCTAGCTTGGATGGCTAAGGATGAGGCCTGGATCCAAGAGGTCCCAAGTTCGAATCTACGGATGGCGAGAATTGTCGGAATTTACTTCTGACCATATTGGATTGTTATTTGTACTCTGTACTCAGAATTTGTAACAGATATCTGCATTGTATATAATATCTCCTGGCAAAAAAAAAAACAAAAACAGAAAAAAGACTACCTTTCTGAAATTGATACCAACGACGATTCTAAACCCTCAAAGCTCCAAACGATTAACAATGTCGACAGGATTTTGGTCAAGAACAACTCAATATCTGCATGTGAAAACCAATTAACCGATCTTATACACACACATATATATATATATATATATGGAAAAATAACGAAATCAATTTAATAATCTACCCATAAACAAAATTAGGCCGCCAAGAATTACATAATCATACAAGCAAATAATAATATTTCTTAACATTAAACAGATACAAATTGAATAATCGCCAAAACCAATACCTGAGGCCGAGGCTTTGCAGAGTTTGCTTTCGCTTTCTCCCTTTGCCTTTGTCTGCTTATATATTATTCTAAAAAGGGCAAAGGTACAAATATACCTCTTCTTTAGCTGATGCTTAAGTGAGTTTTTTTTTTTTTTTTTTTATCATTAAAAGTTTAACCTTACTAAAATAATACATATAAAATCTTTCGTTCATAATTTATAATTTTTGACACATATAAAAATTAATATTTATGTATTTATATTTATATTTTTATTTTTGTATAAATATTTTTTAAACTATTCAAAGAAAATTTAATATTTGTAAAATTTAAAATTAATATAATTAATTAATTAATTAATTAAAATATTACAAATTTAATTTAATATAAAATGACTTTTTAGTCTTTATATATTAAAGTATAATTTATAAAAAAAATATATTCTTATATAAAATATTAAAATATTATTATATTTCATATAATTTAATTATTTTGATTTATTTTTTATATATAATTGTAGAGAAAAATTATATACTCATTACAATTTGTAATTAATTTATTAAAATTACATAAGAAAATTATATAAATGTAAAAACTTTTATTTACTTTGATTAATTTATTATATCTAATTAGCTTATTATATCTAATTACTTTTAATTTTTAAAAAATTATTTTTTCATATTAATATAAAAGCACAAGTAATGAGATTCATCTGTCACATCATATTTTTTTAACATTTGTTTAATGAAATATAGAGTGAGAGTTTTACATGTGTCATTTTGGAAAGGTCAAAGGTCTAATGGGATAAAAAAAAAAATTAAGAGTTTACTTGAACATCAGCACAAATGAGAGAATCTTATTTGTACTTTCTACCTTGTAAAAAATATATAAATGGTGTATAAATTTTTTAATTTTTGTTAGGGTAATTGAGAATATGCCTGAACTCAAATGTCAAACCAATTTAAACTAACAAATTTTTGGGACTCGAGGTGAAAAATGTACCTAGATATGTCACACCCTAAAACTAGATGGCGTGACGGTTATATGACATAAGTAAATATTGTTGATAATTTTTTAACGAGTGTGTCACGTATGTAAAGTACACGAATCATTATTAAATTGCACCTATTAAACTTCTAAAATTATAACGATTATGAATCTCAACCTCCCTTACTATAATTTGCTTGGATTCTAAAAGAACAATAATGAATTAAATGCGTTTATTTGCAAGAAAAATACTAATAAATGTACTGAGATTGAAAAGCTAAAGAATTTGTTTGAAATGAAAATTGCATTGCATTAGTAAAAAGTATAAACATTGCTAGAAATTAAAATAACAAAGTTTTGAGGATCAAGAAGTACTAAAAATTGAGATAAATAAAGCTAGAAATTAAAGATGTTTGAGTGATTTGGAAATTAAATGTGCTTGAATGCTTGAATATTTGCAGGAAGTTTCTGTAGAGTTTGACTTATTTGTATTGATTTTGTTGTGTTTTTGTCTATGATTGATTGGGTGTTTGCCTCCGTTTCTTCTGTGTTTATAGGAGCTCCTCCACCAAGTAACCGTTGTATCCATGTTGCCCTAGCTCCCTATCTTCACTCTATTTGCCTTGAATTTAGGAGTGAGCAAAATCGAATTGGAATTAAAAAAATAGAACCGAATTTACTGTTTTGATTCGGTTCGGATTGAATCGGTTTTTTAAATTTCAGTTCGGTTTGAAATTTTAAAAACCAAATTAAATTTCGGTTTGGTTTTTATCCAAAAAAATTTGGTTAAAATCGAACCGACTGAACTTTATATATATATATATATATATATATATATATATATATATTAAAATTTACTTGAATTTTATCTCAAAAATTATATATAAAAAAAAAGGAGAAATAGCAAAAATAAAATAAAAACCAACCCAAACCTACTAACCGAACCGAACCAAATCAATTTTTTTTGTTTGATTTTTAATTTTTACTTTATGTTCGGTTTGGTTTAATGAAAATGCAATTTTGGTTATTTTAGTTCAGTTCAATTTTGAACTGAATCAACCGATTGCACACCTCTATTTGAATCTCTCACACTTTCTCTAACTTCTAGCTCAACTCCCCACTTTCAAATAACTACCCAAATCATCAAACAAATAAAAAAAAATTTATTTATTTAATAAATATGTTGGACTTTGCAAATGAGCCATGAGTTTTGATTTTAATAATAGGTTGGCCAAAAAATTAAATTAAGATGCAAACAGGAAATTTAAGACTACCAAAAATCCGTAGAACCCACTATCAATCTTAGGAAATCTTAAACCACATCATTAACAATCATTGAAAGGTGAATTTACTTGTCCATTCAATAAAACAAATTGAATCATACAACACCATTAATTGTCTACGAAGCTGCTACAATAGAATTAAATTTGTTCGATTACATAACAAAATGAAAATCTTATATTTATACATTTAAGGAAGCTTCGAGGAGGAAGAATTTCAAAGCTTAGCTTTCCCTTTCTAAGACCTCTTCGAATCGATCACTTGAAATTACAGACGAGTGAGTGAGTCGTCAACTCAATAAATTAATAAAATGCATGAATATGTGATATCCTCGACGAACAATTGTAAATATATATATATATATATAACAAAATGAAAATCTTATATTTATACATTTAAGGAAGCTTCGAGGGGGAAGAATTTCAAAGCTCAGCTTTCCCTTTCTAAAACCTCTTCGAATCGATCACCTGAAATTACAGACGAGTGAGTAAGTCGTCAACTCAATAAATTAATAAAATGCATGAATATGTGATATCCTCGACGAACAGTTGTACACACACACACACACACACACATATATATATATAGCATGGAAAATTTAAAGGTTACAGGGTACAAGAACAATTTTCAAGTGCCGAAGAAAAACATGCACTAAAGAGACTATCCGTCATGACAGAACATAATCAATAACCATTAGAGAAATATGGGCGGGACTGTACCACTGGCCCCATAAGCCTCAGTAACCATAAGGACAGTAACTTCTCCTTGTACATATGCTTGGTCGAGCATACGCTTAAGGTAATGAGCCCTCCCTAGATAATACATTAATACTTTGACTCTACCAATCGAGTCACCGATACACACGATCTAATGAATTATCTCCCATTAGTATAGGCATTCTGTCAAGCGTGGTTCAGGCATGGTATTGGCTCGATAAGATAGCATTAATAACTATCAGTTGGCCCAATGGCATCGTTTTTAACAAAATCATGGTTTCCTTAGTCCAAATGGTTTTAAATAAATAAATAAGCATTTATCCATAATATTAGCTCCAAGGCCGAACTCATTATCAAAGAATAACAATAAAACGTTCTAGAGATGGGTAAATACAATAGAAAGTCAATATGAACAATCATAATAAGTTAACATGCATCATATATTTCATAACTTACCTCAATAAGAACCTTACTCAACTCTAATCTCCCACAATGTGAAACTTAGCAATGTTGGACTCGATCTACTACAAATTAACTCTTGGTCTAGCTAACTCTTCTATGAAGGTAAAAGGAAACAGATCGCTTAGAACTTAAGATTTTCTCTAAAAAGTTTATGGTTATTAGATAAGGGATAATGGAAATTTGACTTTTTTGAAAAGGAGAGAGGAAAGAAGAAGAAACTTTATAAATCTTTATACCTTAAGTGTGTCATTACCTTACATGCCTTTTATAAAAATTGAATAAAATATTAATAAAAATCTCTTAGTGGTTGACGTTTTGTGCATAGATCATCATTAATCTTACCATGTGGCAGACATACACTTTAAAGTACAAGATTTCTTATGTTTATAGATCATTATTACTTTTGCCATATGGAAGATATGCATTTAAAGATATTGTGCATCCACAAACCTAAACCATACATGTCTACTATATAGCATTACTTAACTTACTCGTACCGAGCTCATCGTTTGCCTCGTCTAATACTGAGCTTGTCTTTGCACTGTTGGGCTTGCTTCGGCAAATGGAAACTTTAATTAAAACTTTTAAAACCATACACCTTTTTTTTTTTTTGTTATAATGATTAAAACCACACACCTTAACAGTTACTTGGAATGCTAATGTCGTCCATTCATACATTGCATAAAATTTAAACTTTAGATTATTACAAGTATTAAAAACTTGGGGTATTACATAAGAACTGTATCAAACTAAATTGTATTGAAGCAAACCAAATATTAACATAATATCAATTATATAATAATAATAATAATATAACAATTAATTGATATATATAAAATATCAATTGACTTAATAATAATCTCACGGAGCATTTTCCGAGATGGAGCCATGTTGTCCTGCAGATTTGAAACATAATTAAGGAGATGGACTAATATAAGTATAAAATAAAGTAAATTTAATCATAGCAAGCAATAATCATCATATAAATTGCTATGACCACTTAGTTTACATTATCAAGTAAAAATATCAATGTTAAAGAAGAAAACATGTTGAAAAAAATAAACTTTCATTAGATTCAAATATGAATTGAACTTGTGTTACTCTTCCTAATTCCTGCATGTTGGAAGATCTCAAGTGAAATTATATTTGGGCAAATTATTATTTAGTCCTTCAGATTTGACCTAATTAACTAACTAGTTCCTGCTTTTTGAGAAATTAACTTATTAGTCCATATATTTTGATTTCGTCAATAATTTAATCCTTTCGTCCAATTTTACCATTAATTACACGTAAAAAGACTAAAATATCCCTCATTTTATTCTTAATTTACCATCTCTACCAATAATACTAACCAAATCATTCATAAATTAAAAAACAAAAAAATTCAATCATCATTCAAATCTGAACCCAGAAATCCTTTAATCTTAACCAATCCAAATCACAAAAACAATCTTAAAAACCATAAGTGAATGATTTCCAGAGAGGAACCTAATGAATATTCAAGATATCTTATTGCCAATACTCAACCTCCACCGTAGCATCACAGCCAAAGCAAATGCCCGAAATGAGCTCTTCTTCCCACCAACTTTTAATTTCAATAATCATTTAAAGACATTTCCTATTAGAAACTCACAACAATAGCAAACAATTATTCTCACCTAATATCGTAATATATATACTATAAAAAAATTTAAAAAAAAAGAGAGAGAAAGTAGACCCACTAGCAACAATAATGGAGCTGCCACTATCAGTACCTCATCTCTCACAAAGCATAAAGTTATAAAAGCATATAAAACACCACCAAAAATCTAAGAAAGTTTAGAGCTTGAATTAAAGAAGAAGTAGAGGAAGCTAATAAAGACCTAGATGAAGAAATTGCCATAACAAGTCTTGGAGCTGGATCAATAATTTCTTGTACCCGAAATTGAAGCCGGAGAAAAAGACCAAGTGACGTTGAAGCTGTTGTGGCTCGTGATGCACATTGGTCCTAGCAGCTTGATGACAACCTTCAAGTTCGGTGATGATGGAGCTTGGCGATGGTGGTTTAATGGTGGCCTTGCTACCAATGGAGCTTCTAAAATGCCCAAACAGAGCTTAGAGAGAGAAGGGAAAGGAAGGGATCGACTATGATTGATGAAGATGAGAACATATCGATGGAAAAGAGAGAGAAGAGAAAGAAAGTAAAGGTTGGTGGGAAAGAGAGAGAAGGGAAAGAAAGTAAAAGGTGGGTATTGTAGGTATTAAAAGTTATTTTCTTTTTCTTTTTAATTTTTTTAATGAAAATGTATAAAAAAAAATTGATAGAAAGACTAAATAGTATAACAACATCAAAATGCGAGAATGAATTAGTTAGTTTCTCAAAAAGTAAGGATAAGTTATTTAATTAGATCAAACCTGAGAGACGAAATAGTAATTTGACCATTATATTTTTTGTTGTATAGATGTTGGTTTGAAGTTTTTCATAATTTTGAAAAAGCTTGACATCATCTGCTTTTTGTGCTCTAGATAAAGCAACATAAAGTTGACCATGTGAAGAGACTGATTGTGGTAGGTAAATGCCTACTTTCTTAAAGGTTTGCCCTTATGCCTTATTGTTTGTCATTGCAAAGCTCAAACAAATAGGAAATTGCTATCTTGCAAATTGGAAAGGGTATTTGTCATCAATTGAAGGATGTAATGTGATTCTTGGAATGAAAACTCTTTTACCTTTGTGATGACTGTAGCCCAATATGAACCAAGAAGAGGGGTTGAATTGGTGGGGAATTAAAAAATTAATTAAGCAAGAAGGAAAGAAAGAGAATGAACACAAAGATTTATAGTGGTTCGGATTATAAGCAATCCTACATCCACTCCCCAATTAACAATTGGGTATTTCACTATCTATGGAGTTTTGACAAGTTCACTCCCAACTTAGTGTTTTCAAGCTCACACCAAACTTTACAAGTGTTTTCAAGGCTCACACTAAAAACCTCACAA
>CATKHJ011044155.1:0-14637 GCA_949750685.1 Vernicia montana
TAATTTCGTAAAATTAATTAATGAAATTATTTTCTCATTAATTTAGGAATTTTTTCATAAAGTTATTATTTAGTACAAAATAAATCATATTTTCGTAAAATTAAAATTTTTTTCGCAACTAAGAAAAATTATGAAAAAATAATTTAATTTATGAAAAAATATAAAAAAATTGTGGTTTTTCATAAAAAAAAATGATTTTTTTCGTAAAGTAAAACAAAGTAGGTTTACTTTGTTAAAAACAAAGTAACCATAGAAAGCACCTATTTAATATATATATAATTATTTTTAATTAAGATATTTTTTTTATTTTTATTTTATTTAATATGTAATTTCAATTTTATTTCATTATTTATTGGAATAAATTGTTGCTATCATTTATTTGATTTTTATATGAAATTATTTGCGTGCATATATATTTTATATTTATTTGTATATGTAACTTGCATTATATATTTGTTATATTCATTATAACTATATAACTAAATATATTTATAAAATAATTTATTAATTACTCTTATTAAACATATATTATTATTATTTAATTTATTAAATTCATCATTAATTACACTTTAATTTTAATAGGAAATTAATTTATCAAATCTCAAATTGGGTGAATTATTATTTAGCATTCAATTGATTTGAAATCAATCAAATACAATTCTTCTAAATTGATGAGGTGGCAAAATTTTATAAATTTCTTCTCTTTGCTTTAGGTTTATAATATATATATATTATTTCTGTTATGTATCGAAATTTAAATGAGTTGTATTAAATGGTAATTTTTCTTTTTGTGTAAACTCCTCTAATTTCAACTTGTAATTCAAATTTGAATTCTCTTATAATGGAATTCTCAAATGTTAATTATTGAGTAAGTTAATTTTTTTTTTCTTATTTTTTTTATTGAGTATTGAAAAAATGAGAAAAGAAAATTCACATATTTTTCCTTAACGGAAGCGGATCAATTCGGTTCGTAGACTTATCAGTTAGTAGAAAATTACAAACGAAAACTCTATAATAACCACAACTTAAATTCTTTTTTTTTTTTTCAATTGCATAGAGTTCTTAATTTATTGTTATGTATTTTGTGTTCTATCATACTTCACTCATGCACATATTTTTTTCTTTTTACTTGCAGATAACTTCTCACTCATGGAAAGTTATCTTCTTTTTCTATAACTACTCTTTGATAATAATTCAAAATATCATGGATCGTATTTTTCATTATGAACGAATCCGACCCAAATATCCAACAAGTTTGTATATCTTTCATTTGTGGCACAAACCAAATCCAAATATGAATCTCTTTCTTATATTGGCATGTGAAGAAGAAATTAGGATATTCTTCTTTTTATTAATTTTGAAAGAAAAATCCTTACTTCAATAAAAATATTCAATAAACAACCTTAATATGTGATTTATAAATATTTTCACATTTAATATTCAATTGCATGATTTCGATATTATTTATATAAAAAAAATTGTATCCAATTGAAAAAAAAAAAAAAAAGTCTTGATGAGCCTTCATATACAATTCCATAAAAGTAGCCCGCATTATCTCAAAGTATATGATTGTACCTAATTACTCATAATGTTCCCTAAAACATGAAAAATATATATATATATATATATATCTACTCATCGAATGCCAAGTTCAATGAAGACTTAATTCATCAAGCAATTATCAAGTGCCACAGAGTCTCTAGGTGGTTGGCACTCATCAAAATTTATAATGTGTCCATCCAATCACATTGAAGAAGGTTGAAAAGTGAGTAAATTATTTGCTGATTCTTTTCATTCTGACTATATAATTTATATTCATATACTTTTATATTTAATCATAAGAAAAAAAAAAACACTTTGATTTAGACTCAAGTTTTTGTTCTCTTCCTATAATTGAAAATATAAAAAAAGGAGAATACCATAATAATTTATTTTTAGTGGTACGTATAATAATATTTTGTTAAGTATTGAGAGAAAAAAAAACGCAGCTGGTCTTTAGATTATTTGTATTTACATTTCTAAATTGATTACATTTGAATTTGCAAAATTGATTAAAGAAAGTAATAAATTATATGAAAGATTTTCACTATAAAAAAAATTTAATAGATAAATTTATTCTAAATTCTGTATGTTTTTACAATTATATTTTTTTTTCCCTTAATTTCAAAATTTAGTTGCAATGATATTATAAGTCATAATATTTAAAAAAATATATTATAAATCATAATTACAAAAAAATTATTAATTAAAAGGTCAAAAGGTCAAATTGATTCTTAAACTTATTAATTTTAATTGAAGTTAATTCAACTAAGGGTGACCAAAATCAAACCGGAACTGTTAAACCATACTGAAACTGACTGAATAAAATTGAAACCAAAACATTTTTTTGTTACAAATCGAAACTATGAGGAACTTGGTTTTGATTTCGGTTTCTATTAAAAACCGGATCAAAAATTAAAACCGTCGGTTTCAAACCAAAACGACGATTCGGTTAAACCGATCATACAATTGTATTTTAATAAATTAACGTAAGAATTAAGTGCAAGCTTTTTTTAATATAAAATTATATTTTAATAATTTTCATTGTTTATTTAAATTTTATTTTAAATTATTTCATTATGTTATATTAATTTTTTAATCAAAATTAATGTAATAAAGTAATCGGTACGAAACTAATTTTAGACCATAATAAAGAAACCGATTTCAAACTGAAACTAAAATCAAAACTAGTCGGTTCTAAACCGATACCGTAAAAATTGATTATGATTTCGGTTTAAATATTTTATTAAACCAAAATAGCCAGTTCCAAATCGAAATCGACGGTTTGATTAAACCGGTCATGCCTAAATTCAACAATCTTTTAACTATGCAAATTTGATTAATTGAGTTATAATTTTTTCTTATTAGTAATTTACTTAATTCACAAAATTAAAAAATTCAATTAATTCCTATTAAAATTTAAATATTAAATTGATAGTATAATATAATAAATTTCAAAATCAATTTTACTTATGCCCTTCAAATTAATATGTTATTATTATTAATATTATTTTAATTTTAAGATACAATTGCAACTAACTTTTCAATTGGGATAGAATTGACACAAAATATATATATATATATATATATATATATATATATATATATATATATATATATATATATATATATATATAAACACACAAAATTTAGAATAAGGTTATCCACTCAACCTAAAAATAAATAAACAAATATAATTTTTTTTTATCTAACTTATTTTTTATATATATATACTTTATCCAACCCAATCACGATATATAATTATATATAATTTAATGGCATTCCCCTTTGCAAATATAAAAAAAAATAAAGAAAAAGAAGATTATGCATATTTAGCTAAAGCTGATGCATCAGATCTAATTAAAATAGGAAGATTATTCTCTACTACGTCATGCACTTTAGCATTTTTCATGTGTGAGACTGAAAGTGAGAGTAAAGCAAAAGCAAAACAGGCAATCAGGCAAGGATTCAAAATTAAACATTAAAAAATTTATAGGTGAAATGGTATTTTCAAAAACTATATGGGGAGGCTAACGTTATTCTTAGAGACCCAATCCGTAATTTTATACATTTCTTTGGGTAAATATTGGATTATTTGCTCGTTATCCATATTAGAGATACTTTACTTAATAATCGGCGATTTGATTCTTGCTCTTTTATCAATGGCAATAATAGGATCACTTGTTGGTGATACTTGACAGCTCACTTGCATTTTAATTTGACAAGATGAGACAAAAGCAAAAAAGCAAACGAATTTTAACAATAGCCTTTTTTTTTTTTTAAGGGCTAAATGGTCAATTCATTATTCATTTCATATTCCTAATGTGAACTCCAGGTGATATACTTCTTATCCAGAAAAATGTTATAATAAGAAAAATGTTATACACGTAATTTTAAAAACTTTTGAATCTTATAAAAAGAAGATATCGTCTACATCTATGGTACTTTACACTTGTTGAGAACTATAACATTAGGAAATACGCGAGCCGTTTGTTATAGATTAACGGTGATTATGCCATAAAAAGCATACCATCCTCGTGTGTCTGGTACATAAAAGCATCTCCCTCTAAATTACTGAACTCAAAAGAAAGGTTTAACACAAATCCGAGAGAAATTTTTAAAATACGACACAAAAGACTGCTGCCATCACCTCACTCTCTCTTGCTTCGGCTCAGTCTCTATCTCGACGCCGACACCATAACGGTCCGCTGTCGCATTTTGGCGACACCGGTTTTCCGAACGCCGCAGGAGATCTCACTGAACTCATCGGCGATTTCCTGATCTCTAAACCTTTTTCTCTTCACTGCTTTTTGATTAACTCTCATTTGTTAATAACACTATTTTGTTTGTATTTGCTTCATATCAATTCGAGATAATAATCATAATAATCATCAAGAGGTACTAATATTATCTTTCATTATTTTCTATTTATCGTTTAGTAGCGATATTTAATGATTGGATTGTTCTTAAAATTTTCTTAGTGACTTTCATCTTTTCTATTTCTGAAGGATTAATGTGATATACTCATTTTTTTAACCTAATTTTTAAGGTTTTTATGAGGTATTTTGAGTATTTGGTGTTATTTTTGTTTGATTAAATGTGAAATGCTTGAATGTAGTTTGAGTTTTTGTTAGATTATTCACTTATTGTTTGTTTATTTC
The DNA here is from genome assembly GCA_949750685.1 of Vernicia montana. Taxonomy (NCBI): domain Eukaryota; kingdom Viridiplantae; phylum Streptophyta; class Magnoliopsida; order Malpighiales; family Euphorbiaceae; genus Vernicia; species Vernicia montana. The sequence goes on from CATKHJ011044155.1 coordinate 4,701, forward strand.
CTGTTTTGAGTGATTTTTGGGAATCGTTTTGCCCTAGTTGATGGAATCAGAAATGCTTGAACGGTTTGAATTGTCATTTTGCGAAATGTCCTGGTAAAATTTTGAGTATGATCTTTTGTAAGAGTTTCTATGTATGATGACGTAACTCGGGGGATGATGAAGCTGATCTTTTTCCCCTTCATTGTCATGGCTGGTCTATCCAAATCTAGTGTCGGACTTGTATTGCAGGTCAAGCTATGGTTTGGTTACTGAGATAATAGAGGATAACACGATTCTCAAACTGGTTTCTGTGATGCCTTTTGGCTTTGAAAATCTGAAAACATGTGTTCTTAAATTATTATAATAGCTTAGCTAAGTTGAATTTAATAATTCTAATTTGTTTGAAGGCCAAAAACGAATCACAATCCATTTATATGATATCTAATATTTGTATACCAGTCTCTCCTAAATTTACTTAGTTTATTTTGTATTGCATAATGCACATAAACATGCAGTTTTAACAAGTTATGTTTGTATAAGGATCTAAAACAATCTTCTTTTGAGTACTATATTTCAGCATTTTACAATTAGCTAATCTATTGTCTCATGGGTCTAATACTGTCATTTATCATGGTTTCAGCTGGGCGAGTTTGTGAGACTTGGTGGTTTTTAACATCATCATCATTTGGTTTACTGGTGCAAGTTAGGCATACAAAATGATTGGATCATTTCTTACAAGAGGACTTGTGTATGTTAACAATGATTCAGTTCTTTCTCTCATTTAAATTTAAAGGAATTATGTTGTTATCCAAACTAATTCATGTTAATATTTTGGCAGGATGATTTTTGGCTATGCTTATCCTGCTTATGAGTGCTATAAAACTGTTGAAAAGAATAAGCCAGAAATTGAGCAACTACGGTTTTGGTGCCAGTATTGGTGAGTTGCATGTTGTCATTTCTTTCATCAGAAGTGTGCAAATAAATTTTAGTGGTAGACTGATCATTTGGGTTGCAGGATTTTGGTGGCTGTGTTGACTGTTTGTGAGAGAATTGGGGATGCTTTTATTTCATGGTAGGAAATCTTAGTTTTAATGCAGATGCAATGCTGATCACAAAATTTTGTATTTTGATTTTGTTTTCCTTATCTTGCTTTCTTGAAGGGTTCCAATGTACAGTGAAGCTAAGCTGGCATTCTTTATATACTTGTGGTATCCCAAGACTCAGGTATGTAATTTTCGGGAAGCTGAATGAGGATGTCATATTATGTAGTTGATGATCTTCATTGCAATTGACCCTGTTCTTTCACTTTGTCAGGGAACTACTTATGTTTATGATTCCTTCTTCAGACCATATGTTGCAAAGCATGAGAATGAGATTGATCGCAATTTGTTGGAACTAAGAACTAGAGCTGGAGATATGGCAGTTTTATACTGGCAAAGGGCTGCAAGTTATGGTCAGACAAGAGTCTTTGAGATATTGCAGTATGTTGCTGCACAATCAACAACAAGGCCTCGTCCTGCTCAGGTAGTACAATCAGGACGAAGTACTGTTATTATTTTTTCTTATCATTATCTTCCTCCAGGTTTCATAGTTTAATGGTGTTAGTAAAGCACCTAAGCTGTGCAAAGTGGACCTGCCTTAGTGTTATCCTCATCATATTGTTTCTTGAACTGAAATTTGATGGTTTTCTTCACTGTTGCATATCACATTTTGGTTTGGAGATTCAATTGGTCCCCCTTATAGCTGGAGTTTCTAGTAATTGTATTTCCACTTACCAAGTGTAATGCTTACTGGAATAAATGTGTCTGTAAATATGGACTGCCTATATGATGTGGTTTTTGTACAAAGGGCATCTCTCTTGTTCACATCATGAAAGTGAATTCTTATATTTCATAGTATCATTTGATGAATTATTTATTGCATGTTTTGTTTTACAACTGGTATCAAATGTGCAATTTAATTTGATTACTCCGTTATACTCGATTCTTCAGACCCTTGTGTACATTTGCTTAGGCTGTGAAGGTGCAATTTTACCTGATGCTGCCATGTTGATATTATGCTGCCGTATCATTGGCTTTTAACTGTTCTAAGTTCTAACTAATCTAATTACAGCCACAACAAGGTGCTAGGGCTCGCCAATCTGCTAATGCTCCAAACCGTCAACCTTCTACTACTACCAACCGTCAACCTGCTGTGCAGCAACCAGAGACTGAAGAACCTCCATCTCCCACTTCTAGCACATCTTCAGGTCAGCACCAAATGGAGGTGGCAGAAGAGGTGGATCCTTCACAAGTGCGAGAAGCAACACCTTCTGCAGCAGCTTCAAATGTCCCAAAATCTCCTGCTGCAGATGCTCAAAAAACAAACGGCGCATCTGAAACTTCTGGCCAGCAGGCAGAAGAAATGCAAATTGAAGCAGCACCTTCATCAGCAAATGAAAATGCAGATCCTCCCTCAAAAGAGACTAACATGGATGAAACAATGCGGGAGACACGTGCCAAATTGAGGAAAAATCGTTCTGCACCAAAAAGTTAAAGACCCATTTCAAACCTTTCCCAATTTTAGCTTACAGAATTAGCAGTTAATCAGTAAATGGATGGTGGTGGTGGGTCTTGAATCATTGTTGTTGACAATGATGTAAATTTGTCGCCTTCTGTTTTCTTATTCCATTTGTTGCTTTATTTTTTGAACATGTATTGGCAGATGAAGGGCCTTGGGTTGATAGGAGACAATTGATGCAACTTCAGAAATGATAAAGTGGATGATACAGTTCTAAGTTGTTGGAAGGGCTAAATTGAAACATAAAGTTTTTTTTTTTTTTTTTTTTTTGAATCAATTGAAACATAAAGTTGGAAATATACTTTTTGAGGCCACTTGTGCTGCCTAGATAAATTTAGATACGTTAATGGCTGTATGATGAGGTCAACTGTTATCTTTAACAAAAAGTTTGTATAGTTTATCCATTACTTGAAAATCTTATATTCTGAATTTTCCAATAATAGGTTTGACAAAAATATTATTTAGGTTTTCGTTTGTTTTGAGGAAAATATTTTTCATATTTTCTGTTGTTTGAAATGTTTTGAAAAATTAGTTAACGGAAAATATTTTTCTGTTGAATGAAAAACTAGGTTTTTTTCAAGGAAAATAATTTTTTTTTTCAAAACGGAAAGTTAATTTTCGAATTTTGACAAATTCATTATAATGAAAGAAAAATATGTAAATATAAATTTATTAATCCGTCAATCACCGATATTGACTATCGGCGACCATTGATAATCAATGCTAGCCGCCGCCAATCACCGCCGACTATCAGCGACCACCAAATTTATCATTTTTATATATTTTTTTTCATATTTAACAGTAAAATTTTAAAATTACGAAATTATTATAAGTTTAAATATGTTTATAGTCTTATAAATTTAAATTTTTAATATTGTAACTAAACAGTATAAAATTAGTTATCGAGAAAAATATTTTTTTAGAAATTTTTTAAAAAAAAATATTTTTCAAATATAAATTATTTTTTGTGAAACAAACGAAACTTAAAATCTATTTTTTCCACTAAAGTGGTTATAAAATAATGAATGGGGGGTTTTATTATGCATAATGAATTATTGGTGCTAGGGAGATGAAAAATTAAAATCAGTTTGTGCGACCTAAATCAATATGCATAATATATGGATTTCTTGTGGAATGGATTTTCACTCCAAGATGTCTGTTTATTAAATGCAATGTCAATATCAAGAAAACTAACGAACCTTATAATAGCCTGCAACTAGAGAGTGCGTTAGATACATAGGAAGGAGAAAGTAAGAATTAATTGACAGTCAATTAAGTTGAAACTCTTCGATTCTTTTTAAAAAATAATTATACCGTTGTACCAAACTACACTTTACCAAGGGTGTTCATTTAATTATTATATGAAACTTGGGTTAGGTTCAATAATGGAGAGACGTTGGCGTTGCAATTAACTTCCACATCAAAGTGGTGTTGGGTGAAATTCTGTTGACGTTGACATGCACATAATAAAATTAATTTTGCTGTTACCTTGACATGCGTTGGTTATTATATGATTTTCTTTTCAACGAACTTTGATAGTGAATCTGAAATTAAAATTAAAATGTATGATTTATGTTAGCACTTATTGCTAGTTGTCAGCATCAGAAATTTAAAATTTATCTACGCAAAGTTAGTGAGAGCCCAAAAAGGAGTTAGATAAAGAGTTAGAAACTTGGAATTGATTGAAGTTGATAATTGAAATTGGTGATATATCTATGTTTTATTTTGTCAATTGAAAAAAAGAAAAAAAGAAAAAAAAAGAAAGGAACATTGGCATCCCTATCTCTTAGCATCCATGACCCATACATTGCAGAAAATTTTGGATGGTTAGTATTAATTTTCTTTTTTTTTTTCCTTAAAAAAGAACTATAATCATTAAAAATTGAAAAAACACCTAGTAGCTATAGAATTTACACTTTCAAGTGTGAAGGGGTTGTAATAAGTACCCTTCAGGTCATAAACAACCAAACTACCTGATTTTTCTTTACATTATGAACAGCATCACCATAATAGTGACCAACTCTTCCTAGAAGCATCAAGGAAGTCATCTAACAGTCTAATTTCTCACTGTCAATTGTAGAAAGTACACATGAACTCTCCTGATCATAAGTTAGGCTTCAAATTTGTATGATATGTTCAACTATTTCAAAAATCACAAGTTAATGAATCTCAATGTTTGAATTCTAGTTACCCCACAACTCCGAAATGCTGAATTCAGGATTTGATCGAAACCAATAATCATCATCAATCTGCAACAGGATGGCGGACGGATCACATACTAACAAGTTATCAAAGTTTGCTTCTATATGAGCAACCAAACCACCAGAACATTACAAAAAGGGGACAAAAAAGAAAAGAAAACCATTGCAGGGTCACTTGAAGTTTAGTTATACTTACATCACAGTCTGAAGGAATTATCTTCTGAATCCCAGATGATTCTGAATAGAGTGAGTTGAACATTGCAGCAGCATTGTTTTGATTATGCTGTTGTTCTAAAGATAGCTCTTCAGTTTCCATTCTGTGAGGACCACACTTTCGAGCATATGGATTCAGCTGATTAACTTGCATCACAGCTACATCCTTGTCTTGTTGGTTGTATTTGCTACAAACATCATGAATACAGTAACTGTACAACATCAAAAATTGTACAAACAAGCAACAATCACTTATGTTTGCATGTGTGTGTGTGTTTGTGTGTCTCCTAGATAATATCCAATAATCATGCAAGAAAACAAGCAAAGACCGGCAGAAACCATCATACTAAAATAAAATAGGGTTAAATCATGTAAAACTAGCAGGCAAAACCTAACTCATGTGAGAGAGAGGAGCTAGTACACAATGGCAGTGCAAATGCATACATGCAAGTAAGGAACATACCTTAAGAGGTATAAATCAATTGGTCCAGTGTTGCTTCTAACAATCATTTTATATTGAGGAGAACCAATATCCTGCTCATGTATTAAACCATATTACATTTTAAAACATATTAAACCTCAATGTATCCACACTTCTTACCTCATCAGGATCAGGAACTTCAAGATAACTAGCTTGAGGAGCTTTTATTGCAATAAGCGTTTGATTCTGTAGCAACGGTAACAAGAAGGTGTCAGTGAGTTTTGAGGATGGTAAGATAAACACATGGATTTTAAGAAATTCTCAAGATTAGCAGACCTGGAAGCAAGGAAGGCTTGTAATATCTTCCTCTGTCATAAAGAGATATCTAACATGTCCAAGTAGGGAAGCAATCAAGAAAAAGGATCAAAACATATTGAAGTCCATAAAAAATATGAACATCTCACACCTTTGGTTATTTTCATCTTCCTCCAGTAACCTTAAAAGCTCTTGCTTTTCCCTAAAGAATGAACATGAAGAAAGCTCAACAACAGACATTGATAAACAAAATTCCTCTTAAAACCTACTGAACCAAGTAACCGACCTTATAGATTCATCAAGCCTGCATTCTTCAGCATGTAAACTTTCAACTTCAGCCTGCAAGGAAACCTTTTATTAGTTGGTCCAACAATAGTAAGAAGTTATCTTTCAAAACAGCAGAAAGCACAAATTTCAACCAACTGTCATTTTACTATAGTGTCGAACTGACAGTTAAGATCAATTTCAAACAATTAAACTTGAATTTGATAGAACTTGATTTACATGTCCCCTCATTACTGCATCTTCCATATAATGATATATCACCAGCAATATACTCCATATGACATCTCTTTCTTTATAAATTAATAATTAGTGATGCAAGAGCCATGTAATGTCCTAATTATTGGCACTACAATAAAAATAGATTTCCTCACAAAATAAGCTGACTGCTAGTAATGTTGTATGATAGTTTTTGAACTAGTTGGATTTTAGAGCTCATATTGTTCACAATTATCTCCAGTAATTTTTTTTCCAATTTTTTTGAAAACTTAGCTTTAATTGAAATATAAGGACGGAATGAGTTTGAATATTGATTCTTGTTAACTTTACATAAATGCTCAAGAAACAGAAATAAAGTGGGAGGGAATCAGAAAATATACCAAGCAAGAAGTTGAAGCCCTTATAATGCAACAATGCAATCACTACATCATAATGTCAATGCAAGGAATATGGAACCAATATGAAATTTCTGATACATGAAACAAATCAAATGACTATGCAAGTACCTTTAATCCGGTAACCTGATCATTCAACTCCTTTGACCCACAATCATCATAGCCCCTGCACAAAAGGCTCAGTAGTTAATTTCCAGTTATATTAGCAAATATAAAGCAAGTAGACAGGAAAAGGCCAATATTATTACTTCCACTGTATGTGGTTTTTTGAAGTTTTCTCTATCAATGCTATTCCTTCCAAAACATTTGTAATATCATATATCCTCCTCTTCTGGACCTGTCCAAATGCATATGAATATGACAGACAACAATGAGAAATAGTCAATACTGAGATCTATTAGAGGATGAAAAGATTGGTGCTAAACATACCCATAGAATAGTAGTCCGTGAATTTTTAAACTAGAATTTGTTGTGATAAGATATAAGCTGACAAATTACTCTACTGAAAACTGAACTTCATAGGAACTCCTACAGTCCTAGTATGGGTGCAATTTAGTTTCTTACTTAGCAGCATATGAAATATATTTTCCATACCTCCAACACATCTGCAGTTCTGTTCAGATCAAGGGTGCCATCCTTGGCCTCCTGGATCAACTTGACAAATTTCTTGGTCAACAGGCCTGCCAACATGATAAATTGAACATTTTGATTATATTAGTGATAACCATCTAGAGTTGAAGCTACCCCAAACAATAGATGCCAAATGAACTTCGACGTTTGTAGGTATGCAAGAGAGATAAAATGACAGCATAACCTAACAGAACCTAATTAAACCATACGCACCTAAAGAGCTGTCATATCGACATCCAGTTGCTGGATTCAGACCATTAAGAGATTCTGTGACTGAAATTAACATAAATCTCAGTACGCCCTCTAAGATGGATCAATTTACAGCATACAGAAATGTACCAAATTACCAATTATTGTAGAAGGCATTACCAGCATTTGACCTTTGAGTCCCTAATTTGGCATTTTTTGGAACCTTTGATCTATTGTTACGCTTACTTCCAGTGGCAGACTGAGGATCAAGTGTATGATCAGCTACATTGGTATTTGTGAGGAAGGGCGATTGTCCACTACACTGAGCCCCATGATTGTCTTTTTCATTATTTTGCTTTAACTGGAAAAATTATCGTGTTATTTCTGATGAATGTACAAAGAAATATCAAAAAGCACATAGTATATGTTGGCTAATTAATTTAACCTGAAAGCGATGCAAGCAGAATTAACTGGCATTGGAAACATGCAAATGAAAATTTTACATGCCCAAAACAAACAAATGAAAGTCACATTCTAAACAACTTTACACAGCTGAAAAAAAAATTGAATGTTCAAATAAGATCACTGTCTTGCAACCTTAATGGCCACTAGCCCCTCCCTTGGCATGGAGGGGAAAATTCTGCACATAAATCTATATATACTAACAGCATTGGAGTTATTTATTTATTTATTTTCAGATTTTAAGTTCATGGGATTTCTATTCTCAAATACATAAGTGAAAGCAAAACCCAGTTCAATCTAATAAGGGGGAAATCCATAGATAAGAAACAAAATAGTGATCGAGCTGTGAACTATAACGAAACTCGTTAGAAATTCAAAACAAAAGTAATAAATCTGTCAAAACTCTTTACGATACAGAAAACAAGCAATTTCTCATATCAAGTTGAATAGTAAACACTAACTTGGAAGTACAGAAATGTTAATTCGATATGATAGCGCCCAAAAAGAAGCATGATCAAAATTTAGGAACACAAAATCTAAAATCCCAAAAGAAGCAAATTGAAAGCTTAGTAAATTTCATTAATCATAAATTAACATACAAATTTAAAAATAAAAATAAAAATAAAAATAAAAACCTCACAGCGAGTTTAGCGAAAGCAGAATGTGTATCAGCGACATGCAATTTGAAAGCAAAGGAAGTATTAATAGACAAGTGATTGTTGTTATTAGAAGGAAGAGAATGGTGTTGGTGTGGTTTTCGAAAAGAGGAAAGGAAAAGCGAATTCGCAGGCGTAGAAGAACAAGTAGTAGAAGAAGAAGAAGAAGAAGAAGAAGGAGGTTGATTGTGGAACTCAAACTTAAGCGTACGGCTCGGATCTTCCCTACAGTTCTCCATGAGAGGGAAAGAAAATTTTATGTTTGTGTAAATAAAAACTAAAAAGGATAATTGAATAATCGAGAGAGAGCTTTGAAATTCTATTTGAAAAGAGAAGTAACGCAGCAGTAAGAAGCGATGTAGGTGAGTTCGAAATATTGCACGGCCCGCCTTTTGGCTGCCACCCACCGCTCCCTTTCCTTTTTTTTTATTATTTTCCCTCTCTCCCTCCTTTGCTCTCATTCATAAGTCGTGTCAATCCATGGGCTTGGGCTTACATATTGGCCTTCTTTTTAATTCTTTCTACTTTCAACATTATATTGTTAACCCTTGCTAATTACCCAAATATCTTCGGCTGTTTTTCGATTAACAATATTTAATTAATTTAAATTTAAAATTATATATCAAAATTTATAAAATTAAAATGTATTTATTTTATCTCTAAAATACAATCATTATTCAGTATATATATTTTAAAATTTTAATAATCACTAAAATTTCATTCCTTCAAATAAAATAACCCATACATCTTTAATATAGTCATAAAAAAAGATTTATTCTTGTAATCCTGAAATAGTCATTATTGATTATCAGAGGAAAAAAAAAACCTATTCATTGTTAACTTTCTCTCTCTTCCTCGCATCATCATCCGAAACAATTCTTTTTTTTTTTTTTTCATTTTTCATTTTTCATTTTTGGGTTTTTGAATTATTGGCCCATGGACATGGAAAGGAACCCTCTATTTTTCTCACTGGTCTAACACTATACATAGGTGGAGTTGAATTTAAGAAAGAATGAGAAGAATAAAGGAGAAATTATTAGGATATGCAAATGGTTGGTTTGGTTTAAAATTAAATTAAACTGAAATTATTGAAATTATATTTTTATTAAATTGAATCAAACCGAATTTAAAGTAAAAACCAAATTGAATCAAACTGAAGTCGGTTTGAGCTGTTTTTTTTTTTTTTTTTTCTTTCTATTCCTCTTTTATTTTCATAAATTTGAGATAAAATTCAAGTAAATTTTAATATATGTTTAATAAATATATATATTTTTAATATATATATATATATATATATATATATATAAAGTTTGGTTGGTTCGATTTAAACCGAATTTTTTAAGGCAAAAATTAAATTGAACCAAAATTTAATTCAGTTTTAAAATTTTCAAACCAAACCGAACTAAAATTTTAAAA
>CATKHJ011044349.1:0-15731 GCA_949750685.1 Vernicia montana
TTTCAAAAAATAAAAAAACGGTAGAACGAGATCGTGCTGATAACGTGTTATAAAATAAAGAACAATTATGGAGAATAGAGAAAGAAAGAATAGAATAACAATAGAAGAGAATAATTTGTGTGTATAACTTCATTGATTGTAACACCTATTTATAGGTGTAAAAGGTTACAGAGATAGGAATAGGAAGAGAGTTCTATTTACATAAGAATATCTATTTATAGAGATAGGATAGACATCCAATCCAAATACACCATTTAAATATTATCACAACATAATCTACAATAAACCAAGCTTTACCTTAAGATAGAAAAAAATAGGTGTTCATCCCTGACGTTATTTGCAGGATTCGTATGTAAAACGGCATGACTTTAATGGAAGGATTGTGACAAAATGGATTAAACTGCACACATGGTTCTTGTCCCTATCCCTATTGTGCCATTAACTGCCCACTTCTTGGTCAATTCATCGACTAAAAATAAATTAAAAATTAAAAAAAAAATATTTTAATAAAAATAAAAATATATATTAAAAAAAATTAAATTGTATGACTAAAAATAAAAATTGGTCTCTCCGAAATAATAAAAGGAATTATCATACTAAACAAAATCTTTTAGGAGAGGTTGTATTGGATGAGAAGAATTAAAAATTTTAATGGATTTAAAAAATCAGAAGATATTTAATAATAACTTTTAAAGATTTTATAATAGTAAATGTTTATCATCTTATATAAAATACAATAGAGATTAAAATAAGAAATAGATTTTATTTATTTATTTATTTCTAAATCGGAAATTTCTTAAAGGTAAAAAGAATATCAAGTTTTTTCTTTTTTATCTCTTGACTTGTTACAAAATAAATATTTGATTATTAGACTAATAGTCTGATTTATGACAATAATTTGGTCCTATGTATTTATTGTTATTAATCTTTCTAAAAAGTAAGAATTATACTTTTTAATATATTAATTCATCTAAAAATGAAGAAAATTTAATGAAAAGTAAATTTTTTTTATAAGAAAGAAAAGAAATATAAAATTGAGGGAGTGGAAATAGTCTCACCTTTAAATAAATATTAAATTATTAAATTATTAATAGAATAATATAATGATAATAGTCCTTTGAAATTGAAAGCCATAACATTTCAATAGGGTCAAGTTTAACGACACAAATATTTGTTTGTTGCTAGCCATCCTCACAATTTTTTCTCCCCATTCACATGCAGTGGATTAAATAGACCTCTTACTAGCTTTTTCCATAATTATTGAATTTATCATCTTTAGTCCATGTATCTTTTTATCAAGTTGAAAATTACATGGTTAGGATGTATAAATAGACTGCTATATTAACTTTTCTTTTTTCATAATTATTTAATTTATTATTCTTTATCTATTTATATTTTTTCAAGTTGAAAATTACATGACTAGGATGTTGTGTAATATATATATTTAAGTTGAGAATAATATATTGAAAAAGATTGAGAAAAACTAGCAATCTAGAAATAAGATAAATAAATTATAATATTGGTCATTCAGTTTAGTATTAAATTTTATTATGATAATAAAAGAATTTTTAGACGAACTTTGTCATTGCTATAGGCTATAAGCAAATATAGAGACCATTTAATCTGATTTAAAAAAAAAAAAAAAAAAAAAAAAAAGAGGGATATAAATAATAAATATGTCAAACTTTAGGCATTAACTAATAATTTACCTTAATCTAATTCCAGTGTATAATGGGAAAATGAAAGATACCACTAGAGACGGCAAAAAAAGTCAGTTTAAGGTCGGATTAATTTGTAGGTAGATCAGATTACTTATTGGATTCATCCTAAAATTTAAAATAATGTTTAAGTTATTTTGAAGATATTAGATTATAATAAATTCTAAATAAGGAGAATTTTTTTATATGTTATAATAAAATTTTTTACCAATCTATATTATATATATATAAAAGTTTCTTAATAATTAAGAAGTAAGATTTTTGAATTTTCTATTAAGGACATAGTTTTTAATGTAAATGACAAAAATGATACTCTTATTCTTAAATTGATTGGTTTAGAATCATCTTATTTTTTTTGTATTATGATTAAAGACAAATATATATTAAAAAAAAAAAGGAAAAAATCCTAATACAAATAGCAGTTTATTGTAAAATAAAAGAGAGAATTATAAGAGAATGATATGTGTATTACTTTATTAAAAGTAACACCTATTTATAGGTGTCCATGCTTACAGAAATAGAGATAGAAATATAGAGATAAGGATAGAGATAGAGTGTTATCTTTATAAGGATTTCTATTTAAAGAGATAAAGATAAAAATAACTTATATTCTTATCATGATATCCATTAATATATTTCATAACACTCTTCCTTGGATATCTATTTTACATTAGGTAAGGACTTAATAAATAAGTCTGCTATATTGTTATTTGAGCGAATTTGGTAGATATCTATTTTACCGCTCTTTTGGTGCTTATGCATGTAAAAGAATTTGGGTGAAATATATTTAGTTTGGTCACCCTTAATATATCCACCTTTAATTTGTGCAATGCATGTCGCATTATTTTCAAACAACATAGTGGGATCATCTTTTATTGAGGTACTTTAGGACTATAGTTTGCTTTACAAAGCTTTATAAAATTACAGTATTACCATAAGTAAACACACAGCTACTCTGAAATCTACTATTATGGGATCAGACAAATAACTAGCATCCGCATATAAACCAATGTCAAATATGAATTATTTGAAAATATAACCTTAAATCAATAGTGCATCGAAGATAACATAATAAGTCTTTTACACCACTTCCCATGTCTCTTGGTAGGGTGTAGAGTTATACCTAACTCGGAATTTTTTCTTGCAAATGCAATATCTGGCCTGATGCACTTTGCAAGTTATATGAGTACACTTATAGCACTTAAATATGACACTTCAGGACCAAATAACTCTTCGTTATCTTTTTTAGGTATAAAAGGGTCTCTCTTCATTTCTAGTGAGCGACCACCATTGGTGTGCTTAAAGGAAAAGATTTATTCACTCAAAATTGCTTAAGTATCTTCTCCACATAAATAGACTGGTGTATTAGGACTCGTTGATGATTAATCTACAGTTTGATACAAAATTTTGTTTCGCCTAAATTCATCTTGAGCTCACTTTTCAAATAAGTACATGTTTCTTTGAGTTTTCTAGGAGTCTCATTTAAATTATCAACATATACTACAATAATATAACCATTATGTGGTCTTTTATGACTACATATGGATATAGTGTATTATTCACATATCCTTTTTTCAATAAGGATTTAATCAAATGATTATACCACATAAGTCTATATTGCTTTAATCCATATAGGGATTTATGGAATTTAATAGAATGCATGTCACGTGTTTGATGTGCATTCCTTCTAGTACCTTTAATCCTTCTAGGACTCTCATATAAATATAATTTTCACAATGCCCATATCAAGCCTTTTTTTAACTGCCATAATAATCAAATATCGAAACATGACCATATTCATAACAGGATAATAAGTTTTCTCATAGTTAATATCAGGTCTATGCAAAAAATTCTGGCAACTAGCATCGTTTTATATCTTACCACTTCATTATTCTCATTACGCTTTCGAACAAACACCCATTTATACCTAACTAGTTTCACATTTTGAGGAGTCAGCATAACAAGTCCAAAATACCGTGCGTTTAAATAATGAGTTTAGCTCGGCCTGAATTGCCTCTTTCCATGATGGCCAATCATGTTTATACTGACATTCATTTATATTCATAGGTTCTGGATCCAGATTGTCTCTTGAGACAGCAAGAGTTACTGTTCAGGCAAATTCATCGTCGATGATAAATGAATTTCTATTAAATTTTTCTCTTGTATCACAAAATTAATCGAGATTTCGTAATTTTCATTCATCTGGTCATTAACTCCATGAGCCATATCTGAAGGATATAATTGGTCTGTTGTCTCAGCTATAGCTCTTTGATCGAGATCTTCCTCTTCAAGAGGCTTCTCTTCAGGAGATTTCTTAGTGACGCTACTTTTCTTTTCCGTTGATTTTTATCTTTAGTTCCAATTTACTGTCTACGATTCTGGCGTGTGTTGAGCTTGATTGATTTTTATTTTCAATAGAAACCACAACCCTTGCTGGGGTATTAGCAGCTGGAATATGAGATTTTGTCACTCTTTTGACATCTATAAATGCATTTGGCAATTGAGTTGCAATTTATTGTAACTGTATTATTTTTTGAACTTCTAGTTCACTATGACTTGCACATGGATCAAAACTGTTTAAATGGTCTTCCTTTCAGAAAATTTCTCGACATTCTTTAAGATTTAACAGGTGTTTTTCCTCCCCTTAATATTGGGAAATATGTTTCATCAAAATAAATTTTGAATCTCCTCTGTGGACCTATTTTGAGGTGGTCCTATTAGTACATATACGGCACAATCATAAAAAAGCGCAGATAAAAAATATTAGGCTTACATCCATGTACAAGTTGTAAGGGAGAGTATACATTATATGCATAATGGCATGTCATGTCAAACCTTCAAGGTTTAATTATTAAACTACAAGTTCAACACTTGAACTACAGGTTCAATGCAACATATTTTTCATGTAAACTGAGGATAAAACAATAATGAAATAATTCATAGATTATAATACACAACTTATTGATAAAACATAATTAAAAAAAAAATTAAAAACATTAAAAACAAAATCCAACAAAGCAATAAAAATAATAATAATAATGCAAAATTTTAGCAAATTACTCTTTCAGGGAGTCTACATATTGAGTTAAGTTGTGTCATCTATGTGAATTATTTATCTTTCAAAGTTCTTATGATCTACAAAAAGTACCTCACTCTTGAGTTTTGATTTTTGGTTATCTACAACATTCATTTTCAGGGACTGCTGCTGTACCAGTGAGCATAGCTTGATGATTTCTCATTACCAATTTATTGTTCTTTTCAGCCCTTAAAAAAGACAGCAATAAGTTCAAAATATTTTATAAATTTTCGCTCTCTATATTGCTGCTGCAGGAGCATGTTGGAGGTATAAAAATAATATATGTCTTCCAAAGACTTATAGACAATTTATTTAGTTCTTTAGGAATGCATGATATCAGTTCTTTAACAAATTAGGATACTAGTTTTTCAGTAATTTAGGATACTTAGTTCTTTATGAACTTAAGGTACCAATTTTTCAGGATTTTATATTTTATTTATTTATTTAATTAGTTCTTTAAGAACTATAGATAATACTAGTTATTTAGAAATTGTATTAATTTATTTAATTTTATAGAATACAATTTCTTTAGGAACTATATTTAATTAATTAAATTTAAATAGCATCACATAATAATATCTCCAAAATAATAAGAATAATAATAATATTAAAATTATTATTACAATAATAACTATATATCATGCAAAATATTATTATGCACATACTGGAACAAAATAGGTGGTCCAACTAAATAAAAGGTTCCATAAGTAGAACGAGGTACTTATGTATGAAAAACTAATTGTGCCTTGATCCATGTACAAAAATAATATTTTAAATAATTAAATAGAGCTTAATATTTATTTAAGAGTATATATTATTTCAAGAAAATTTGAGTTACTCAAGTATAACTTTTTTCCTAAATAAATAAAAAACACAAATATTATTCCAAAATTGTTTTTAATTTTTAATTTATTGCACAATAAACCAAGCATGACGTTTAAATACTGAAGAACAAGTATAGTTGAGGTTTATTTCCAGGCAAGTGGCTGCAAGACTCGCATATAAAACGACATGACTTAATGAAAGACCGGTGAAATAATGAAAATAAACTGCACCACTTGCTTTCTGTCCCTATTGTGCCATTGACTGTCCACTTCTTGGTCATTTCATTCCAATAGCTATATGTTGATAATTTAAACGGATATGTAGGACTCAAAAAATTTTAATATTTTGAAATGTATACTACTAATATAACCAAGTCTAATTCTTAAAAAATTCAATCTTTTGAAAATTGGCTCCCCCAACCAAATAATTCTATCTTATCTCAAGCAAAAGACTCCACCTCCTAAATTAATTTATGAGGTATCTTAAGACTCCAACAATCTCCCTCATAAGTCAAGTTGTTAGATGGATCCATCACAGTTGCTTTAGCAATCAGTTTTGGCCTAATTAGTATATCGAATCTTCCCTTAAACTGTAATATAGTAAGTTTGAATTTTAATTGAAATTTAAAATAATATAATATTTTTTAAAAAAAATATCAATTTAAATTTCTAATTATACAATTAAATAAATATTTAATTACTAAACTATTAATACAATAATATAATGTTAATACTCCCTTGAAGCTGAAATTCATAGCATCTCAATATACTCAGTTTAACCATACATATGTATGTCTATTGCTAAGGGGGGCAAAATAAAAAAGACATGACATCCTTCACAATTGTTTTTCCCAAACACGCATTGACAAGAAGTGTAAATAAACCACTTGCTAACTTTTCCACAATTGTTTTATTTATTTCGCCTGTTTTGGACTGACTTTTAAATTTTTTTTTTTTTTTAATTTCTGACGTGGAGACCTTTACAGAAGGGTTCCTGAGCCGTCTAGACAAGCAGCGGACCAAGCAGAAGAAATAGTGGCCCAGGACAGCTGTGATTTTGGGCCTTGCAAGTACTTGATCCAAAAGAAAATGGTCCAACGGTTTTGTCTTTTTGCTTTCGCTGCGTCAATTTCAATTAAAAAATATGTATGATCATAGTATTTATTAAGATCCTACCAAAAAATATCTAATAAAAATAAAAAATATTAAAAACTACATGTAGGTAACTAAATAATAATATTAATAAAGTTTTATGGACACACCCAATCTTTTTATATGTTTCCTTTGTTCATGACGTGAAGGCGCTTGCAGAAAGGGTTCCTAACTCTGGGCAAGGTAATTGGAATTTTGAGCCCTGCAAATACTTGATCTAAAGGGAAATGATCAGATGACTTCAATATATTTGAGTCAAATTAATTCTTTGGTATCTAATAAAATTTTCAAGAATGTTAGCAACAATTTCCTTTTCGACTGTGGCTTAAACACTTATTGTCTCATCAGTTTACTGTTTCAAATAAGATATTATAAAATTATTATTGCAGAAATTGACACTGGATTAGAGTAAAACTGCAACTAATAATTTGATAAAATAATAAAGATAATTTGAACATACAGATTTTACGTAAAAAACTCCTAACAAATTAGGGTGAAAAACCACGGGTAAAGATAAAAGAACTTCACTATGAGAAATAATAGAAATTACAACCTTCTCACTAAATCACAAGAAGATAACAACAATAATCTCTTTTAAAAATAGGAGAAAAACAATTTAAATAAAACTCTCTATTTTTCTCTCACTATAAACTCTTTCTATTTGAGATTTGGGATGTAGGATTCATTGGACAGAGGCTCTATTTATAGAGGAGCCTCTGCCCCTCTTTCCTTCATTTATGTGTTGTACAGCTCATGTGCAGCACATAAACTTGACTTTTTAAATATATATATATTTTTTTTTTCTTCTTTGCTTTCGGTGACCTTTATTTTCTTCTTTGGTGGCCACCGAAAAGCTATCAATATTGACAATCTCCCACTTGAACATTTGATTGAGGATCAATCAATTTTCACACCATTCTTTCTTCCTTACCATATCCATGTTGCTTATGTCTCCATCAAGCCACTAGAGGATCGATACCAGACAAACTTGTCAATATTAACCGCCTTTGTCATAAAATCTGTTTGGTTGTCTTTGGTATGAACTTTCTGCATATTCACGGTTCCTTCTTCCACTTTCTCACGAACGAAGTGGTAGTAGACTCGAATGTGTTTCATTTTTGAATGAAAAGCTGGATTCCTTGCCAGATGCAAGGCACTCTGACTGTCACAAAACAGAGAAATCTTTTCTTGTTTGTGCTTGAGTTCTTCCATTACCATTTTCAACCATACCGCTTCTTTACTAGCTTATGTAGCTGCTACATATTCTGCTTCTATTGTTGACGTAGCCAAAATTAACTGCAGTTTGAAACCCAGCTTACTGTTCCGCCAACAAGAATAAACACATAACATGTGGTGGATTTGCTTTTATCCAAATCACCTGCATAATCTGAGTCAACATATTCTCTGACAGTAAAGTCTGATCCTCCATAACACAATGCAACATCTGAGGTCCCCTTAATATATCTCTGTTTTAGCTAAAAATTGAAAACGAAGAACCCTCTCTCCCTCCTAAAAGCTTAAAGTCTAAAACTGCTTTAATACGACATCGTTTTTCTTACAGAAACACCAAAACCTATTTATTTTCTTACCAAAACCTATTTATTTCGAGACCTTACCCGAAATACTAATTGATTTGAGCTTATATTCCCCGCGTCGCTATAGCCACCAAAACCTCCACAAAGCAGAGATTTGAGCCCTCCAAGTTAGTTTATTTTTCCGTTTCTCTTCTTTTCCTTTATGGGTTTTCTTGGAAACACAAAAATATTTTTACTTTTTTTTTGGAAAAGATGGTTTTTTTTTTTTTATTTTGTCTCTTCACATTACAGTGAATTTTATGTATCTTTTTATTTACAGATATTACAGTAAATGTATATCAAATATTAAATTATGATAAACAATTTAAACATAAACCAGACACATACCAAAATACAGTTTAAATATATCGAAAAAATTTATAAACATATAACCAAAATTTCAAAAAAATATACCAAACATATACCATTTGCACAAAAAAAATACCAAATATATACCAAAGAACTCAATACCATAAAATCTTTTAAAAACATATATCAAATTGATAATAACATATATCATTTTGCAAAAAAATATACCTAACATATACCACCGTATTTTTGAAATAAAAGTTTCAAATTACAATATTTTTGAAAATAAATTTCTATTGAAAATTATTTTTGTAAAAAAAATTTCTGACATTAAAAATGATATATTTTTTAGGTTATTAAAAATGATATATATATATATATATATATATATATATATATATATATATATATATATAAAGCAAATAATAGCAATAAATTTATCGATCATAATCAGAAAAAAAAATTCATCAAATTCAAAGCTGTAGAATCATACATGGAAATTAGTGGGTTTGATAAAAGCCACTCCTTATTTTGCCTAGAAATGGCAGTTTTTTCATGATGGTTTCGTGCTAAGATTTAACGCGCTTTGTATTTTATTTATTCCGAAATTATTAATTTTTTGACAGTAGAATTTAAGATGATGATGATGATTGAGTTCTTTGATTTAATAATCCTTCACCATCATAATAATTTTTAAAGTAATTTAGGATTTATTTTTCCTAATATTTAGTGAATTTAAGTAGGGATAATTATAATAATTGCATTTGAAATGGAGGGAAACTAAACATCTTTGATAAAAAAAGTTATCCACTTCAATAAAGAAGTTAATAATTCACATATTATTTTTCATGTCAGCATACGCGCAATAGACGCATCTCTAAATTGAACAATTAGGTATTCAATAGGTTCAATTTGTAAAATTCAAGTTTTAAATTGATTAAATTAAAAATTGAAAAGAATAAAGTGATTAATTGTGTCAAATTCGGGAGAAAGATATATTCGGCCTAGGAAGATTAATATGCAAAATTCAAGAAATTAATATGAAAGGAAAGGAAAATTCAATACATTTATTAATTATGTGTTCATTGAATTTACAAGCTCCCAAATACAAATTGCATAATACAAAGTACAAACCATCCATTCAACACAACTGCATGCATGCAGTGACTTTTATTATGTGTCTAAAATTTATTTTAACCTTGAAAAAGAAAAGGCAAACAAGAACCTTAATTAAGCTGGTACACAAGAAAACAGTATTCTTAAGGTCACTCATATTTTAGTTTTAGGTATTGTATTTGGATCGGACAAGTTGACATATCCGACACATAAGCAGATTCATTTAGGCATCAGGATTTGCTAAGAGATAATCTTCAACGGCTTTTAACATTTGATTGGCTTTCTCTTCACCTTCCTTGACTTTGTCAACATCAATCTTACCATCACCCTTTGGATAATATTTAATAGTGCATTTGGTGATGGATCCTCCATTAGGAGATGCGATTGTTCGAGTTTCATAAGTAATTTTCTCAAGTGTATCCATCCATGGTTCACCTTCAAATGCAGTATAATTATATATCAAATTATTTTCGTCTACTGCATCAACCTTATTCTTTATATACTTGACTTCCAACCCTGCATTTGTAAAAAAAAAAAAAAATCACATATAGATTTGTTTATATATTTAGTTCAGTAATACTATAAAGCTCATAAAAAAATAAAAATAAAAATAAAAAAAAGCTTAGTAAACCAAAGTTTGCATGGTCCTGACAATTCAAAATATAAATTATAACAGATGCTAGAAATTCAAAATCCTGACAATTCAGTTTTTTTTTTTTTTTTTTCTTTTTGAATTTATAACAGATATAAAAAATATAAATTATTATAATGAAACTTATGACCATATTGGTCCTATTGTGCTTACTATAATTAGCACAATAGTATTTTTTATTTTAAATTAAAATTTTTAATTCATGAGATTTGATGATGATGATGATCGACTTAACACTTTAATACTTATTTATAAAATTATGAATTTTTTTAATGCACTTTAATTCTTAATATTTTAACTTATATAACACATTAAAATTTCAAAATACAAATTAATTAAAACTAACCTTCAGCAAAATTTGTCTTCTTAATGCTTCCAGCCCCTCCATCTCCTTGAAGGATCTCAATATTCTTAATAGCTAGAGGCAAAATCTTGGGAAGATAGTTGTGATTTTCAAGGAAAAAAACTTTGAACAACTTGACTGGAGGGATTACAGAAGCAACCTCATTTTCATGAATCAAAATACCCATTTTATATATAAAAGGCTTTAGAAAATATCTATTTATATTTAGGGATTATAAGATATATATTTATTTTTGGTGTGTGTGGGAAAATACAATAGCTAAAGAAGGTATTTATAGATAGAATGAGTTCCAAAGGTTTTATGTGAAAGTAGTAGTGATTAATTAATTCTAGAGACATCCAAAGGGATTTGAATTCAAAAGATCAAAGATTGGAAATATATATTATATTCCTTCTAGATAGTCCATTTTGACAGTAATATTGTTATACAATTGATTCATATTAAATACACTTGACTTTTAAAGATTGAAATTTGTAGTGTTATGCTTAGTGTTTTTTTTTTTTAAATAAAACTTATATTGATTTTAAAATATCCAAAAAATTTTAAAAATGAGTGATTGATAGAATTTAAATAATCAGCTTTTATATTAAAAAATATATCTCTACGTAAAATTTTGTATTTTAATATAGTTAGAATTTCAGTGTGGGCATAATATAGATTCTCTAAAATTTATGTAGAGCATTTTATTAATTTTTTAATTTTTAATAATTTTTTTTTTTTTTTTTTTTTTGGGAGAGGGAATTTAACATATGTGAGATTTGATCCATAGCATTTCCTCTTAAAGTAGTTTCACCTTAAATAACACTAAGCTAATAGTTCAGTATGTATATACATGATAACAGAATATTTGGAAAATAAATTAATAAAATATGTTGATTGAGAAACTTAAGAATTCTTCATAAATCAAGAAAATCTACTCAAATATAGATACTGATAACAACCTAAAAATATGTTGAATAGTATACTCGTTGAGCACTGTTCACGAGTTGAACATCTTGAGGTGGACTTCTATAAGAACTTCAAGTATAAGACATACGGATAAGTATAGATTATAAGAATAAAGGTTTCCAAACATAAATCTACTTCGAAGCACCCTTTTTCCAAAAATAAGGCTACATATGTGAGTGCACTCCTAATACAATTATAATACTAAAGTGGACAGTTGTTGTCACATCTTGCTTTTAGGATGGACGGTCCTAGGGCTTGGGTAACATTAAGAGCACCAAACACCCATAGAACCCATGAATTTTCATATACAATTAAAATTACAGCAGCATAACAGCTGGACATTAAGCATTTCCATTCATTTACAATTTGCCCAAGATCACAACATGCATAAAACTACACTCCCAAATAATTTTCTCTGTTATATCCTCAACTCCATAGTCAATACAAATCCTCCCAATGTTTTTCTCATACTCATTAATTTATATACAAGGTCATTATTATACATTGATTTCACATATATATATATATATATATATATACATCTTTAAGTACCATGTAGCAATTAAAGATCATTTAATTACTTAACTACCTAATATAACATTTGTAACAACTTTTAAATATAATATTCACAAGCAAAATATTTTCTTCATATTTGCAAGCTCCAAGAGAGAATAAAATCTCGAACTTTTTAAGCAACTGCTAGACTCCTGTAAAAAAATTGGGAATGGGAGTGAGTAAACTCAGTGAAAAATTAATATACTATCATACATTGCTAGGCTACGTAGTCAACGTTACTTCACAAGAATGACACTTATTATACCTTTATGGTATTCTCTAGATAATAATCTCATAATTTAATAACACTTGAAAACAAAGCTCATAACTTGCAAAATCATTTAATGATTTTAAAACAAGTGATAACTCATGATCGAATAATAATAATAATAATAATAATAATATATATATATGGGGTAAAATGCATTCAAGATCACTAAACTTTGGATTGTTTTCTAATGTGATTACTAAATTTTAATTTCTTACAGTATAATCACTAAACTTCAATTTTTTTTCACCGACAGGTCACTAAGCCAATTCAGATGAATAACTCACCGGAAAACTGACTTGGCATTTCACGTCACCTGTAAATGCTGACTAAGCTGGACACGTCAAAGTATTAAATTTTGCATACAAAGTCACTAAATTTTGTACTGTTTTCTACTTTGGTCACTAACCTTTAATATCTTACAATTTGATCACTAAACTTTAATTTTTTTTTCACAGGAGGGTCATGAAAACAAATCCGACACATCCAATGACGATTTCTGTCATTTTCGGCTACAATTTTGAGAGTTCTTAGCATCATTCAACTCCTCGCATCTAGAGCTTCATTTCAGTACCTATTTCATCGCTTGAGGTTGAGCAGAGATGGAGATCGAAAAATGAGACCATTGAAGTTTTTGGCCCTTTTTCGGTGAAAAAATGGAGAGTGAGGGCGGTGACTCATGTTTTTGTATTCTTGACGTCGAGATGAGCTAATTGAAGTCAATCTCGGTGAGTTCTTCACCGGATTTGTCTTCATGACCCGCATGTGAAAAAAATTAAAGTTTAGTGATCAAATTGTAAGAAATTGAAGGTTAGTGATCAAATTATAAAACAATATAAAGTTTAGTGACTTTGCATGTAATTTTAATACTTTGACGTGGCAAGCTGACGTGTCCAACTTAGTCAGTATTTGCAGGAGACATGGAATGCCACGTCAGCTTTTCAGTGAGTTCTTCATTTGAATTAGCTTAGTGACTCGTCAGTGAAAAAAAATTAAAGTTTAGTGATTAAATTGTAAGAAATTAAAGTTTAGTGACTACATTAGAAAACAGTCTAAAGTTTAGTGACCTTAAATGCATTTTACCCTACATATATGACTTGTAGTAGAAGAGAAATTCATAGAAAACCATTTAACAATTCTCAATAGAAATTAGCTCATAATCTAATAATACACAACTTATACATTTAAAACAAAACCTTCTTGTAATCTAGAAATTCAATACTCATATTTTAAAACATAATTTAGCTCGTAAAGCAAGAATATGTTTATCTTGAAATAAATCATATAATATAATTTTACTCATAATCAAAGAATATATATCTCGTAATAAATTATATGATATAATTTTGCTCGTAATAAATCATGTAAAAACTGAGAACAGAAATCAGCTCATAATCTCGTAATAGTTCTCGTGATAGCTCGTAATAAACATGAGACTGATCAGGTCCCATGACTAGAAATTTATACTCTTCCCAGCAAGAGTTCGGATGTTATACCCCATCCGTGGGTACAATGTGCACAATGTCCGATGATTTACCCCTCATCAATTAGGGGATTTCTGCTCAATCAAAACTCATAATAATCACATAATAAAATCAAAATAATCTCATAATAAATACAATAAACATCAAATTAGTCTCGTAATAAATACTTGTAATCAATACATTTTAATACTTGTAATTCATTAAATATTCTAGTAATCTCGTAGTCTCATAATATTAACAAATCTCATAATACATCATCAAAACTCGAAACTTATAAATCATTTTAGAAAACTCATGGTCTAGTAATAAAATCTCATGTAAAATATTTAGTTTTCTTATAGAAATATCAATAAACTTATAGGAGCACTTAAATACTATATAGATAGAGAATTCAATAAAATTTGGATATACAACGGTTAAGATTTACAATAGAACTCATGGTCAATATGAAGTTCTAGTCATATTAAAATGCATATTCAAGGTGGTTAACAAAGAATACGGCTTATGATTTCAAATAGCAATTAATAATAGCATATTAACTACTCACCTCTTATGCAACCTTCCTATGAACTTCTTTCCTTTGATATTTGAATCAAGGATGCCCTTCAAATCCTTGGTTCTCACCTCCTCGACATCCTCCTTGTACCTCTACATATAACCAATACACAAATAACTCATCGGTTCTAAAAGTAATATACTAAAACATTTAATCTTTATATTCTGCCTATAGTACACCTACTAACTCAACAGTGTTGTGCTAGCCATAACTCAAGCTACAAAATTTCATTTGAGATAATTATTTTTTTCAATAAAACTAGACTCATAGGGGTACATTTCATTAGTTTTTATCTCAACTTATTTCTTCCTCTAAAGTCGTCCAACTTAAGAGTTAATATCAAAAATTATGTCAGTTTAGTTACCCTATCAGAGCTTAGTAATTTTCATATATCTCCCAATATATTTGGAGTTTTACTCTGAAATTTTTATATCATCTAAAAGACATATCAAGGTCCATTTATTGTGTTTTAGTCATCTTCAAATTTCTATCCTAAGATACTTGAAACTAGCCTTAAACTTTCTGAAATCTCAGGGTATCCTTCTCATATCTCCAAAAATAACGAGAATTAGCTTAAACTTTCTTCTAGAGAAATAAACTACAGACATCAAGTTACAATTTTGATGTTTTTACTTTCTTCAAATTCGTGCTCCTTGGGGTTCGATTTCCCCTCTCAAGTTCCAGCACTTTTCAAACCCTAAATCTGTCACCTCTTACTTCTTGCTTCCTTCATCTAATTCTTTCATTTCTTACTCCTTTTCACTAAAAATACCTCAATTAAGTCTTTTTCACTTATTAATTCACATTTTCTCAACTTCAAAATCTCATTTCTCCAACCCCAACTCAATCAACATAACCACACAATCAATGCCATATCATAATCAACATCATCACACAACATACATGTATATATATATGGAAAAAACTAAGTTACTTTCTTAATCTTACCTCAAAAATTCTCTTCCTTTTCTTTTTCTTCTCCTTCTTTTCTTTGCTCTCTCTTCCTTTCTCTCTTCCTTTTCTTAGTGAAGATTTTATGAAATGAAAGACAATGAACCTTATCTTCCATCTTTACCCATTTTATATTTTTTCTTTTCTTTTTGATTTATTTTATTCACTTGAAATTTTGGCAATT
>CATKHJ011044550.1:0-17573 GCA_949750685.1 Vernicia montana
TCTTATTTTCCATTTTCCTAAATCCTGGGACACTATCAAATTCGAGTCCCCATAAATTTCAATATGCTTGATTTTAAGTCTTATTATTGCTTTGAGTCCACAAATACATGCTTCATACTCTGCTTCATTGTTTGTCACTTCAAAGTTCAGTTTGATGGCTATAGGTAAGCTTTCCCTATTTGGTGTAACGAATACAGTACCAGCACCATACCCTTTGTTATTAGATGTTCCATCGAAGTAGAGTTTCCAAACTTCATTGTCAATCATTAGAATATCTTTATCAGGGAACTCAGGTTCAGACCATTCATCATTTACTGGGGCTGCAGTTAGCTGATCCGCCATTATGCTTCCCTTAATTGCCTTTTGCTGTATATATTTGATATTATAGGCCGCCAATACAGCCATCCATCTTGCCATCTTATTATCAAGAACCAGCTTCTCCATAAGAAATTTCAAAGGGCTCTTGTCAGCAAGGATATGAGTTGTATAAGAGCTGAGGTAGTGTTGCAACTTGTGGCAAACCCATACTAGAGCAAGGCATAATTTTTCTATATGGTTGTACTTGAGCTCATGAGTTAGCATTCTTTACTCAAGTAATATATGACATTTTCTTTGTTCGAATCAAGGGCGTTCTGAGCAAGCATTGCCCCCATTGCTTCATCAGTTACAGATAGGTAGAGTAGCAACGGCTTGCCCGGCCTTGGTGGTTGTAATAATTGTGGATTCAATAAGTATTGCTTGATATGGTCAAAGGCTCTCTGACAATTTTTGTTTTATTTCTTTGAGGCGCCTTTTCTAAGTAGCTTAAAAATGGGCCCACATACATCAGCCAGTTGATTGATGAATCGACTAATGTACTATAGTTGTCCGAGAAAACCTCTGATCTCCTTTTCTATTTTAGGAGATGGCATTTCCAGAATTGCCTTTGATTTTGCAGGATCGACTTCTATACCCTTTTTGCTGACCATATGTCCTAGGAATACCCTAATTGATGCTCTAAAGACACATTTGGCAGGATTGAGTTTGAGATTGTTCTGGAAAAGTCTAAGGAATAATCGCTTTAATGCTTCCAAATGTTCTTTAGCAGTCATGCCCTTTATTACCATGTCATCAACATAAACTTCAATCTCTTTATACATCATATCATGGAAAATGGTAGTTGCCATCATTTGGTATGTTGCCCCAGCATTTTTAAGTCCAAATGACATAACTCGGTAACAGTATATACCCTATTCAGTGATGAAAGTTGTTTTCTATTTATCAGGAGAATGAACCATTATCTAATTGTATCCCGCAACCAACTCGATTAAGGAAATCATTTTAGAACCTGCCATTCGGTCTATAAGAATATCAATGTGAGGCAAGGGGAAATCATCTTTTGGATATGCCTTATTCAGATCCCTGTAGTCCACACACATTCTGACTCTGCCATCTTTCTTAGGAACTGACACAATATTAGCAAGCCAAGATGGATAACTAATGGGCTCGATGAAGTTATAGTCTAGCAGCTTGGTAGTTTCTTCCTTAATCGGTATGGACCATTCAGTCTTGAGTCTTCGCAGTTTTTGTTTGACTGGCTTGGAGTCTGGATAGACTGGGATTTTGTGAATAGCTATGTCTGGATCCAAACCTATCATATCCTTGGGGAACTATGCAAAACATTCTTGAAACCCTTTGACCATCTCCTCTATTTGATCCTTATTTATGCATGTAGATGCAATGAATGTAGTCTTTAGTGCATCATGTGTACCAACATTTATTGGCTCTTTAATTGCATCTTTTTTTTTTATTTCATTTGATGTCTTATTTAAGTCAGATTTAAAAGTTGGAACATCAAAGAAAAATGAAGACACAAGATCGTAAAAGGAAAATGTAGACTTTTTATTGAATGTCAGTTTACATCAAATTGAGAAATAGACCCCTCAAGGTCAATTACATCACTTTCATCACTATAAAGAGAAGAAACTGAAGATACAGATTTAGAAGACAAGTCTGGAGAAGGCTTTGACTCTGACGGGGATTCTGATTCATAAAACTGGAAAAGGTTCTCTCAAAAGACCAATTTTGTAGCTTGGTTTCGGCTGGGTGGATTAAGATGGATGGGTCTGCTTTCTCCTCTTTAAAAGTGAGTATGAGCACTCCATCAAAAAGACTAGCCTCCATGTTCTCTTCCCAATTTTGACTAATCAAGCAAACTGGCTAATAATCTTATGGTTTAAGCCTGACATCAGAAAAAATTTCAAGTCCTAGGATCAGTTTTCCAGTGATAGGGCAGACCCAGGGTTCATGAAAGCTACAGTAAGGAACTGTGTCACCTTCTTTTACAAAATACCCATTTAAGGTTTTAAAATAAGGGCGCATGGGCCAGTCATAGGTCTCACCTTGTTTAAAGGTCGTCACTTTTTCCTTGGCCTACTTCTCCACTTTCATGAGATCCTAATCAGTGGGCTCATATCCCACCCCAAATGGTGGCATAGCAACTGGATAATCTGAAAAGGACTTTAAGCCCTGTTGGCTCATTCCAAGACTTAAACCAGGAAAATAGTTCATTTTTCTAAGCATGTTAGAAACTGTAATGTTCCCGAATAGGTTAAAATCAAATGAGACAAACTCTTTACCCTCTTCGCCCTCAATGAACTATATGAAAGAGAAACCAGAAAGTGGATAAACAGACAGTTCAGGTTGAATCTCCAGGATGGGGACAGAGTTTGGGACTTCAAGTTTTCCATGCATATCCCCCTTAATTGTAACAACCCCATTCTTAAAAGGAAATTTGACCTTCTGGTGCAGAGAGGATGGGATTGCCTTCGCTTGGTGGATCCAGGGTCTTCCAAGTAGTAGATTGAAACATGAAGGCACATCAATCACTTGAAAAGGAATGGTGAAAAGAGTGGGCCCAATTGTCACATCTATTGTAGCCACCTCAAGAACTTCTCTCTTGGTATTGTCATAGGCCCTTACAATCTGATCTGAAGGGATAAAATCTATAATTTCTAGCCCTAGAAAACTGGCCACTTTTAAAGGACATACATTTAAGGCTGAGCCATTGTCAATGAGAACCATAAGCACAATGTTTTCCTGAGTGATAACTATAATGCATAGAGCATTATTGTGGTTGAAGCCTTCTCTCGAAATGTCATTATCCCCGAAGGCAATGGATACCCCCTTAGCAGCACTAATAAGATAAGTAATAAGGTTTTCAGGAGTAACATCAATAGGAGTTTGGCACTGATTCAATGCCTTACAAAGAGCTTGGCGATAAGGATAAGATGATTGAATTAAGCTCCAAATAGACAGGTTTGCTTGAGTTTTCTTTAACTGTTTGAGAATGGGATCTTCATCAAGTTCAAGATTCCCTCTTATTTTGTCAGTCGATACAGGATTGGGTTGGATGGGTTGAGTGTTTGGGTTTGGGAGAATTCTGCCACTTCGAGTGATGGCATCAATCTCCTCAACCAGATTGGTGAGGTCCAGAACACAATAATAATTAGGATTTGACTCAATCAAAGAGATAGGGTCAACTCCCTCATAATCATTGATGACATTGATGGTGTGATTAGGTAAGAGATTTGTGGTGATATTGGGTCTTGTTTTTGGTGGTAGGAGCTCATTTGAATGAATAAAGTCTTGGATTCTGTGTCTTAGGGCTTTACACGCATCAGTTTTGTGTGCAGGCCATTAGTGATAATCACACCTCTCGTTCGGGTTGTGATTTTTAGGTAATGGATTGGGCATAGGTCTAGGTTGGAGAGGTTGTACCATGTTTCCCTTAAGCAATTTCTTATAGATGACACTCATGGGTACGCCTCCCAGATCAGAAAACTGTCTTCTTTCAATGGTGAAAGGCTTCTTGATTGTTAATGTATTCACTCCCCCCCACTTTCTGATTTGTTAAGGAAGTTATATTTCCTTGGTACGTTGGCCTCTTGTATCTCGACCCAGATGCAAACTCTTCCTTTATTTGCCCATTCTGAATTAGGTTTTCAATTTTTGGGGTAGTAATAATTAGGGCTTTAAAGTCAAGCAGATGCTGAGTAAGTAGCCTATCTTGATAGATTGGAAGGAGATTCTTGACAATTATATCTATCTGCTCATTCTCAAGAGGTCTGTTCACCATTTGCGAAGCCTTTTTCCTCTACCTCGTAAGGAATGAAGAGAAGGATTCCTTTACATATTGCTTAGTGGTCTCCAGATCCCTCCTTATTACATCCACCTCAATGTTGTAGTGATACTGTTTAATAAAAACATTATAGATATCATCCCAAGTCCATTTTTGGGAATCATCTAAGTCCACAAACCATCTTACAGTAGCACCGGTCAAAAATTGTTGGAATAACTTAGTAAGGAGCTCATTGTCCACTCCTAAATGATGCATGGCTCCCATATACATTTTCAGATGGGTTTGGGGCAGGTAGTTCCATCAAACTTGTCCAGATTTGGCATCTTGAACTTGGGAGGAAGTCTTGCATTGGGAAATAAACTCAGCGAGTCTGTATTAATCATATCCTCCTTTTTTTTTCAATTTCTTCAGCATGTTTTCCATGACTTCAAATTTGTTCATGAAGGATTTAAGCTCAGGGTTAGCTTCCTTCCCTTAGAAAGGATCCGCGGGACTAGAAGTGAGAGTGGGAGTATGATTTGATGAATCAATAGGTAGTGGTGGGATGGCTTCAATTGTAGTAATCTCATTGTTTTTTGGACCAGAGTTGGAAGTGGATCCAAAAATAGGAGAAAAAGTGAGTTTTGGTTCAGTTGAACCTTGGTTTAGGGAGGCCTGGCCCATCATCATTCGGACATCTTCCATAATGGCCCCCCTTTGGGTTTTGAGCAAGTCTTGAAAATAGGCATCTTGCCTTTGAATCATGATCTCCTATTGTTCGAAGAGCTTGGCAAGAAGCCTGTTAAAAGCTTCATTAGCTGTAGTGGCAAGAATACCTTCATTCCCTTTACCAAACATCTTGGTAACCTTTTCAGGAAACAAATAAAGCTAGGTCAGTTTTTAGCTTAGGCAAGGACAAAACTAGATCATGGAATCCTAATGATAAAGATAAAAAGTACCATGGGTTTGGACAGACTAGACTAGGACTAGCAGTATTTGGATGAGTTTTAAACTCTCCAACTTTAGTAGATTCTTTCATAATGCATGTATGTGTGTATGCATGAAAAATGTTTCATGAAAAATGGCAATATTTCAACATATTTTTGGGAACATACAGCCTTAAGGGAAAGTTCTATGAGCCATTACGTGAAAGGGTAAAGGTGGCTTTAAAAGGGAACCCGTCACACTAGAGATGCAATATACCTAATTACATGTGAGACAAGGAGTCTCGCGTGGGTCCAACGGTACGTGCATACTCGTTACACCTCTAAAAAGGATTTAGAGGATATATCGCGGGCTGGATGATTTCATTATCGGTGAATAGACCCAAGGAGGGTTACCCACTCGATGTTACTTTCTTTCCTTTGTTTTCCTATGAAACTAGGGTTTTTGGACAAGAAGTCCACATGTAGTGATACATGAAAAAACTATTTTGAACTAAATCCAAACTTTGTATTTTACCAAAAGTAATCCACTTTTATTTTTTATTTGAAAATGATTTAATTGTCTCCAGTGGAGTCACCAAATGTGAGGTCTCGCCCGAGCACCGATCTGATTTGCTAAAGGAATTGAAATACTCTTTGAGAGAAACTCTACGATTGGAACCCGCTATGAGTTCGAAAAATTAGATTTTGTAATTTGTCATTGTAAAGGGAGTCGCCACTTCAATTTTGTTTGTTTTAATTGGGAAAATTAAAGGAAACCCCAAATTAAATTGACTCTAAATTATTTAATTTATCCCACTGGAAAGGAACTAATCCGCGAGTGACCAAATAAGATTCGGGGATCAGGTTTCGGTACTAAACAATAATTTTCTTTAGTTTGGCTAAAGTATAAAATAACTTTATAAAAAAGATGGATTTTGTGTATGCATGAACAGGAATACAAATGATGAATGAAACAACTATGAATGATGCAAAAATTATATGAATGACAGTTATAAGGAAATAAACATAAGTCAATCCTACTTAACTCAAAAGCAAATAAGATAGAGAAGATCTTTTCTCTAGCCTTTATGGGTACTAAGAAAAGCACATATTCCCTAACTAATTTAATAGGAAAACAAAGAACATATAAAGCAAAATAAAAGAAAGACACACAAAATATGAAAGGGGGAAATATTATTTAAAATATTTTGGAGTTGATGCCTTAAAGATTGGCATGCCTGCGTATCCCATTAAATAGGAATCAAGCCCCATGCAGTTCTCCCTTCTTGCGAAGGAGGGGTTTTGACAAAAGAGGTTGATTTGGTTTATTAATTTAATTTAGATTTTAAATTAATAAATTTTAGATCTTTTCAGTTTTAGATCTAAATAAAAGCATAATAAGATAAATTCTAATTCTGAGTTTAGAGTAAAAGGAAAGAGAAAAAGGGAATTTCACCTTTTTTTTTCTTAACTTTCTCACGAATGGGGCGAACTTAACTCTAGATATGAGCTCCACCTTGGATCAAGAATTCCAAAATTATAATTGCAAATAATAACAACTTTAAATTAAAATAATTTTGGTAGGTGATGGATTTTGATATAGAAAAGTGATTTTTATGTATCAAAATAAACAGAGCTTTAGTTGTAAATCTAGTGTTTTTCGGTCTTCTTTTTCTTTTCTTCTGAAGAAGTAGAGCTTTATTTATAGGGAAATGAGGGCCTGGAACGGCAGCACCAACGGCACGTACGAGGTGCCGCTTAGGAGGTCTTTGGCTCAGTTCGGCCTTCCACATGGGTTGACCCGGTCTAGCTTTGTTTTGGTCCATTTATGATCCGATTTGGGTTCAGTTTGATTCTATGGGTTTGTAATTGAAAACCGGTCGCCTAGAGGTACAATTTTGAGGGTTCACATAGTAATGCAGGGCAGGATTAGAAATCGCACCAAATTTTGTGTAGGACCTAGAATAAGTTAAAATTTTAGTATGTTGTGACCTTATATATTAGTTTTCTAATTATTCAAGAATTAGGGAAATTTGAATAGTGTAGATAAAGAAATGGCAGCAATAGTGGAGCTGGGTCAGGAAAGGATCCTATAGACATATTTTAGACTTTAATGTTTTAATATACTTGCTTATGTAAATTGAACTTATTGGGTACATATATTGTATGTAGAGGAATTGAAGATACAGTTTTGGGAATGAGAATCCTGAGGAGGAAAGTAATCCTCACATAGAGTAATTGAAGGAAAATTAGTGAAGACAAGTGCAAACAAGTGAGTATTTTCTACACTTTTATGTACATGGAATTGCCGTTTGCTTTTTTGATTGAATTTTCCATGTTGTTATTAATACCTAAATCTTTACTTGAAATTGCATTAAAAATCATATCATATTTCCTTTGACAGTGATATTGTACATTGCCTGAATTCCAAGAGAATTTTAGTGCTGTAGTGCTCTATTGATTTTTCCTAGCTATATTTTCATATCTATTAGTAAATTAAACATTTCTCAGTGTTAATTGAACATTCTTTGAAGTACCAAAAATTGTACAGTGTTATTATTCCTAAAGGCAGAGATCCCTTTTTTTCGGTGTGGGAAATACCGGATTTTGTGCACAATGAAGTGACCCTTGTTAGGTGGGATTTTGAATGCCTTAGCGGTAAGGTCTAGCTAACCTTACGTTGTGGTATTGCTCCAAAAGAAGAGTCTCTGCCACTAATAAAATTGTTGATGAGTAGTGATGAAAAATTCCGCACTCATATCATAAATTCAGATTTCTGTTGAACCCTAGTGTTAGTGTTATTAATATTTTCATCATTAATATTGTTCTTAATATTACCATCATTGTTATATATACATATTGAATCATTGATCTTATTGTGAAATCAAATTGTAGTGAATCCAGTGAACTGTCTCCATGTGCATAATTGTTTAGAATGTATTTATTGAATTTACTCACTCACATTCCCCTATTTTTTTTTTACAAGAATAGAGGTTTATCAGTGCAACTCAAGTTTTATTATTCACTTGATGTTGGAGGTCAATATAAAGAAATGATATTCTGTTTTGATGATTGTATAATTAGTTGTAAGAAAATATATGTAAATAAAATTAGTGTAATATCTAGATACTCCATGGTACCTAAGAATCCTCAGTTAGTGCTATAAATGATCTAATATATATATAATAATGTTAGTGAATGACTTAATGTAATTATTTCGTATAAAAGTGCAGTTAATTATTAAATTGTGAGATTAACCTTGAAAATAAAATCATTATATGTGAGAAAAATATTGGGAGGATTTGTATTGGCTATGAAGTTGAAGATATAAGGAAGGAAAATTATTGGAAGTTTAATTTGCCTTGCAGGTTTTGTGTTCTAGGAAAGTTATGTGTACTGTTGGCTTGTTGCCAGAGTTGAACTGGTTTCTTAATGTGATCGGGTTCTACAGGTTTTCGGTAACTTTAGACCTACCCATGCCTTTGGACTGTCCCATCCGAAAAGTAGGATCTGACACAATGCCATAGATGTATTAAAAGAAAGTTAAATGGAAAATGGAAACCCTAGAAGATATAATATTTAAGGAACTAGAAACCTTAAACCCTAGTTAATTTTTATTAGACTTGTTTAGCTTAGAGTAAGAATTGGGTTAGAAAATAATACTATATATATGAATGTAGGTAGCTATTAATTAATTATCAATAATCAAAATATCATTGGAAGAGTTAAAGTTAGATTAAATGAAGAATTAAAGTTTAAATAGAAGTTAAAAACACCTAAAGAATGAAATAATGATGGAGAGAGAGGAGAAGAAATTAAAGAGTGGCAAACTTATAATTAAGACTAAGTTTTTAAAAAAATAATAATAAAGTAGTGATAAGGATCACCATCTTGGCTGGCCATATTGAGGCAAATGGCCCAATGAAGGTTTGACAAATTTCTAACAGTTGACTATTATAAAAGCTTAAAAACTTCTACACTTCTTCATTTTCTCTTCATTAAAAGCTTCTTATCATCTTTCTCTCACTAATAAAAAGCAAAACCCTTGCTAGTGGTTAGATGGTGGTCGGCCATAGATTTTGAATGGGAGGAGATGATTCAAGTTGAAAAGTAAAGCTACTTTCCATTCTTTTAGGTAATTGTAAGTAGTATATAAGTTGTATTTTCCTTGATTCACTTAATTAGGGATTTCGACCATCAAAGAGAAAAATAGAAGTTGATGCTCTCTAATTCTAATTGAGTACAAGATGAATCTAATTTGATGTGTCAATGATGAATTGAAATTAATGAACTAAAATTGGCAAGAAGAGAGTTAGGGTTTTAGTGGAAAGATTTGGCCAAATTTAGAGTTTTGGTGTGAGAAGAAGAATATAAAATAGAAAATTATACCTATTATTTTGTAGCATTAATGAGATAATTAGAAAATGTGAAAAACATAAAAGTTGTAGAGTTATGTCTTGAATCTGTGTCTGCAAAATTTCAAATTAATTGGAGTTCATTTGATAAGATAAATGGATTTGAGAAAAATAGAAATTGATGCTCTCTAATTCTAATTGAGTACAAGATGAATCTAATTTGATGTGTCAATGATGAATTGGAATTAATGAACTAAAATTGGTAAGAAGAGAGCTAGGGTTTTAGTGGAAAGATTTGGCCAAATTTAGAGTTTTGATGTGAGAAGAAGAATATAAAATAGAAAATTATACCTATTATTTTGTAGCATTAATGAGATAATTAGAAAATGTGAAAAATATAAAAGTTGTAGAGTTATATCTTAAATCTGTGTCTGCAAAATTTCAAATTAATTAGAGTTCATTTGATAGGATAAATGGATTTGAGAATACAGACTGCCAGATAATAGTTCAAACTAGGGCAGAACTAAATAGCTACTGTAATTAATTTAATTGAAGGGGCAAATGACCTTTGTTTTGCATGAAATTTGGTATAAAGATCCATATATAAGTTAACTAGGTTCCACGAAAATTTCAGGTAAAAAATTATATAATTTGATATAGTAAATGGGCATCTTAATATAGACTGCTCAAACTGCATTAACACATAAAATAGAGCAAATTTTGAGAGTTCACTATGGACCGTGTAATTAATGTTCTAGGCTAAATTTTAAATATGTTGTAGCCTCATATGTCTAGTTTAAATAGAATAAAGAATCTAGTAATTTAGATATGTGAAACTAAAGTTATGGTAATGCAAGTGTAGGAAGGTCTGTAAATTCTTAATTAGGATTTAGTAAGATTAATGAGGGGAAATGAAGTTATAAGTTGTACTAAGTTAAAATTGTGTCAATTCATGTTAATAGTAATGGAATTCAATCTTAAACAAAATAACTAAGTGCAAATTTGACAAAGATTCTAACTAGAGTTTACTAAGTAACATTTGGCCAAGAGACTAAAAGGTAGAATTGAAATTGTATAAGTTGAATTGATGAAAATTAGAGTTGATTATGCTAATTAATAATAAAGACTAAATATACACTTACTAGATTAATTTTAAAGTTAGACATAGGAATTCCATGATTTTTAAAAATTAGGATTTTAAGGAAAATTAAGAATGTTAATGAGTTATTAGCTAAAGTTAAGTCATTGATTAAAGTATTTGTGAATACTTAATAGATATAGCTCCTAAAAGCGATACGAAGAAATAGGAAGATAAGGAAAAGTGTGGTCATCTGTTCAATTGCTATATGGAAGTAAAGTGGTAGAAGTGCGACTAACTCGAGGTGAGTGAAAAATATACTACTATTCTTGTACTTAATTCCATGAGGCTCTAGAAGTCTATATTTATTTTTAAAACCACCTATGAGTTTATTGGAATTTCCTTCTTAATAATTATTTGTCCATTTATTGAAATTTCTTATTATGAAGTATTAATCATTCGATTATTGAATTCCTTTTATTTGAAACAATATATACTGAATCCATTATTATTAAAGTTATTTGATGATATTTATTGCTAATGAAGTTACTTGTATAA
Source organism: Vernicia montana (assembly GCA_949750685.1). Lineage (NCBI taxonomy): Eukaryota > Viridiplantae > Streptophyta > Magnoliopsida > Malpighiales > Euphorbiaceae > Vernicia > Vernicia montana. The sequence continues at coordinate 11,017 of CATKHJ011044550.1, forward strand.
GATATGCAAAGTAAAAATCTCAGATTTATGTGGATTAATATCAGATTGTGTGCACACAGATATTCGCGAATAGGGTATAATATCTGGACCCTAATTAAGAGGGGTTTAATGGTTCTAGTCATAGGACCTGATCAGTCTTATGCCTTATGCTATTCAATATTGTAGTATACGGGAAAAATTGTGAGTCCTCGACCGAGTACCGATTAGGGATGACAACGGGTCGGGTATGGGGCGAGTTTTGCAAAACCCGTACCCAACCCGTTTAAAAAATAAAATACCCGCCCCACTTTGAGGCGGAGCGGGACGGGTATACCCGTTTATTTTTTTTAAAAAAAAATTTTAAATTGTATTTTCTCATATATATATATATATATCCATATAATATAATTTAAATTTCACATAAAAAATAAATTATAAATTTTTAAAACATATAAATTAAATACATATAATATTGAAAAAAAATAAAAAAAATAAATATAATATATAATCGAGTCGGGGTCGGGTCGAGTTATACTATTACCCGAACTCGACTCGAGTATATATTAAAAAACTCACTTCGCCCCATTTACTAAACGGGGCGGGTATTAGGGTCGGGGCGGGGCAGGTACTTGGCGGGCCGAATAAAATTGTCATCCCCAGTACCGATCTAATCCGCTAAAGGGAATCGAAATGCTCATTTGGAAAAAGAACTCACAATGAAGCCCTCAGGCTTATTTTTTTATTTGGATTTGAATATTACATTTTGAGGAGTCGCCACCTTAATTTATTTTTATTCGGGAAAAATATAAGATAAAAATTCATTTTAACTCTAATTATATCCCAAAGGAAAAATTCATTAGCCTTGAAACCAAAAAGGATTCGGGGACTAGGTTTTCAGTTTATCTTAATAAAATAAGTTTGACAATTAATATAAAGGTGACTTAAAATATATTTCATGAATAAGTTACAAGATGCATGAACATTCCATCATTCCAAAATAAATAAAGAATAAAGGAAATAAAAGGAAACCTAACTAGTGAAAAAGGTGATGAGGGAGAAGTTGGTTTATTTTAATTACATTCGCTGCTTGAACTAAGCATACCTACGTATCTCTTTGAATGAGAATCAGAACCCACGCAGTTCTCCCTTTTTGCGAAGAGGTTTGTTTAGCCTAGCTTTTTTATCATGTTTTAATTGATTGATTTAAGGAGAGTTGGATTTAATTAATTAACCTAATTGATTTACAAGTTGAATTAATTAATATTTAATTAACTAACAACCTAGGTGAGCCAATTTAATTAACTAATTAAAAGAGAATCCCAAGGAGAAAAAAAATAAATTAAATAAATGACGAGAAGGAAAAAAAGTTTATCTTGCGTTTTCGCTGCTTGGGGACTTTGGGCGGATGAAGCGAACAACCAGATCTAAGCTTCACCTAGGAATGAGCCTCGAGTGGCGGCGGAATGGGCCTCAGACGACAATGGGCTTGCCTCGAATGGTGGGGCTAAAAATCTTCGAAAAACCCTAGTTATACCTATGACGCTCTTGCTTCTTCTCTCTTTTTCTTTCAAAAGTTCTACACAAATCCATTTTAAATCTTCACCAAATTACTTTTAATCATTCCTTTATATATTATTAATCTATCATGGCACCAAGAACCAAAATGTGTGCACGAAAAGGAAAGAAAATTGTGAGGAACAATGAAGCAGAAAGTGAAGGGAGGATTCTTAGCCAAGAAGGGGCACTCAATCGGATATGTATGGTTTATCCTTCTCTACTCAAGTACTTCAAGACCGGTTTGAATTGCTTCATAGTAGGGGTAAACTAGTAGGAGGTAGAGATTTGGATTTTTTAGATTTGGGCAAGTTAGGTTTGAAATATTCAGTTAATAAATTGTGTATTGACTTCTTTGGTAGTCCATACTTTCCTAATCTTAATTACCACATGTATGCGAATCATGTCTATGAATTTTTTACTACATTGTTGGTTGCACCTAATGGGACTACGGAATTTCAGTTGAAAAAGAAGAATAAAAAAATTACTGTCAGTGATTTGGCTACTATTTTTAAAATAAAAAATGTTCGGTTTGCTAATATCCCTGATGATTGGAACCCTCACTCATTTTGGGAAAATTTGACTGGAGAAAAAAATTTCAATCCTAAGTACAGTGAGTCAACCAAACTCAGGAGCATTCCTCTTCGAGTATTCCACTATTTTCTCACTTACTCGCTTTTTGCTAGAGGAGATAGTAATGGAACAGTAAGTAAAAAGGAGTTATTCGCCATTTGGTATGTGGAAAACAATAAGACATTTGACTGTACACGTTGGCTTGCAGACTCTTTTAAGGAAATGTCTATCAAAACTTGAGGTCGACTACTCTTTGGTATCTACGTTACCAAAATTGCTGACTATTATAAAGTTTTCACTGAATCTGATAAGGCTTATATTGTTCAATATCAAACTCGAGATGCTTTAGAGATGAACTGTTTTCATGATATGAAAATTCCTAAGAAGGATCCCAACACTAAAGAATAGATATTAATTGATGATAGTGAGGATGAAGATAGTGGTGAGAGAGGTGAGCAACAACCATTAGATGAGGATGCTAAGATAGATGCTCTATTTGAGGATACCGAGTAGGTTCCGCTCAAGAGGCATCGTGACACCTCTTCTACAGTTCCTCCCAAACCATCTAGTGCTCCTACTGGTTCTTCAGATGCTGGCACTGCTATGATTCTTCACCAGTTAATGGAAAGATGGGATCTTCATGAGAAGAGAATGAATGACTCTATGTCAGATTTTTAGTATTCTATGAACCGGCAGATGGACGCTCTTGAAAAAAATCAGCGTGATTTATTTGAGATGGTTAGAGTCCTTCACACGAACATGGTTCTTGGTACACCAGTTTCCCAGCTCATTCTCGATCTTCCTGTTGATCCTTTCACCCTCTCACGTGATTCACCTCCACAGTCTTGATCTTTCACACTTTGTGTCATTTTGCTTTCATATATAATTGTACTTTATTTGTTTTATGGTGGAACATTTGGTTTATGTCTTTGGCATTATGCTACTTTGGATATTTTGTTATTCTTGAATCGTTTTGGATTAATATACTTTATCATCCTTATTTTGGATTTAATTATCTTTATATGGACTCACCTTATATATCTCTTTTTTTATGATGTCAAAAAGGGGGAGAAAGTAATTGATTATATATGTGTATTTGTGCATACATTGAGGGGGAGTTTTTTACTTGAACTTGTATATATTGATGTTAGGGGGAGTTATGATTAAAACTTTATTTAATTAAGCTTACATATGTTTGCTTAATTGAACTTAGTTTTGTCATCATAAAAAAGGGGGAGATTGTTGTCTCCTTAAATATTTTGATGATACCAAAACTTCGATTAATTTAGCTAAATACTATTGGCTAATATTCATTGAAGCATTGTGCACAATTACTTGTTATATCTATTTGTATATATATGTTGTTTCAGGGAGTAACAGGTGTTACTCAACGTTTCATCTTCGTTATTGCCCATTTGTGGCTTATTATTTTGTCAGGCACAGATTAGTCACAACTGTTACCAAACATTCATAGTCGTTACCCATGTGTTGACAATAATTAGAATTTGCACAAAGATCGAGGAAGATTACAAGCTTAAAAGATGAATTTTGGAAGCAAATAGAAGTCAGTGGATCTGAAGCAATAACAAGCGTTACGCATATTGTAACAACCGTTACCTTAACTCAAGAATTCAACAAATCTAGACAAAGGCTAAATTCACAACCGTTATGCTTCTTCACGGTCATGAATATAGTGTCGCGAGCATTACTCATAGAGTTACAATTGTTACATCCTAGAACTAGAATCTGAGCAGAACGAATAGTCACAGGTGTGATAAATCATCACTGTCGTTAACATGGGAATGTGACGACTATTACAGATCTTGTCACAGTCATGAACACATCACATCAATCAGAATATGGGAAGACTTCTAGCTGTTGGAGAGATGGAGGGAGCAGTTATTGCTCGTTTAATGAGCCCAACAGTCATATTTATGACTCTTATAAATACTAGAAGATTTAAATGAAGAGTATAACTCTTGCCAAGTGAAAATTAAGTGCTACTTTGAGTAAAAAACCTTAATTTTAATCTTTGTTCAATCATACTCTGTTTTTGAATACAAAGGCTAAAATTGTTCTATTTCTTTGAATGTTTTTCATTTATAGCTAGTGAGCTTCATTGTAATCTTTCATCCTAGCTTGTATTAAGTCTTGTGAGACTTCAAACACATAAACTCATTTATGATTTGAGAAAATTGGGTGAAATCCTGGATAATATATTATAAGGGCAAAATCCCAAAGAATTAAGATTATAAAACTTTGGATACAATCCCGTACATCTAGTGGAATCCTAAATCGGTTGGATTTAGAAGAAGTGGACATAGGAGAAGCGATTAAACTTCGAACCACTATAAAATTTGGCTAAGTATTTTCTTACTCTTCCTTTATTTGTGTTATATTCATTATTATTGTTCACATATTTCATATAAGTTGAGAATTTGCATTAGAAATTTTAAATCCTATTCACCCCCTAGGATTGCCATACTTGGGACAACAACCATGAAGAAGAAGAGAATTTTTTTAAAAATTTTTTGGGGAAAACATAGATGGAAAGGAGAAAAAACCCTAATTGAAATACCTACTATACTCATAAGATCTATTTCCACCCTATTTATCATCAGATCATCAAATCATTAGTTTAATTAGATTTTCTTTCTTGGAGGTAGAGAATGAGGTGAGTTTGATTGTACTAGCTATGGTAATGGGTTTTCAGAGGTGGAAAAGCTAAAATAATGAGTATGGTAGAGAAAAAGTAGTTAGAGAATGAATGGTTGAGAGAGTGAGATAAGAAAAAGAATAGATCCATTAAACAGAAAAGACAAAACAAAATAATAAATAGCACAACCTAACCGACCCAACCAAACTTTTTCAGGTCGGTCGGGTCAAGTTTCAATTGAGTAATTCAAAATTTTTACTTGTATTGGGTCAGGTCGATTTTTTTTCAAATCTGACCCGATCCGACCCGTGAACAATCTTACTGGTAGCCCAATGATGATGAATGGTTCGTTCTTCTTTTGAAAGTGGACTCACAGTATAGTTTTTGGGTTAAATTGAAAAGTTTTTGGGTTTAATTGAAAAATATTTTAGAAAATGGGTAGAAGTGAAAAGGCTAGGGATGCAATTAAAAGATTTTAGACTTAATTAAAAGGAAAATTTAAAAATAGGGACTAAAAAAATTACAGTTTGATCCTCACATTTTTTAGAAAATTACAATATAATTGCTAAATTAAAAAATTTATAATTCAACCCTTGAGCCTCGCGGGGCAAGCAAAGGTCGCACACCACCCCGTGCACTCTTGCTCTATCAGACAATCCAAAATTTCAATTTTTTTTTAAAAGTTCTTTCAAATTTAAAACTCCTTAAATCCCCCAATCCCTTAGAATCCGATTGGATTAGGATGATTTGGGATCAGTTTGTTTAAAGAAAAAATATTTTTTTTAGAGATTTTCAAAAAGAGAAGAAAATTTGGTAAAAGTATAAAGAGCATTTGTTGCAAGGGCTCTCTCTCTCTTTTCTTTATGCTTCCTCTTCATCTTTTATTCTAAGAAACTGATAAAAACAAAAGAATAAAGAAAAAAAACAATAGGACTCAGAAAACATAAAATAAAAAAAAATACTTAAAAAACTCTATTGTGAGCTTCTTCTTGAAGAGAAGAGGTAATATGATATATGATTTTGCCTGAGGGCTTGGAAACTGTAATATCCCTACCTGATATTAGTCATATGTTCATAAACATATGTGAGATTGACCTTGAATTATAAAGATTCTAGTGAATAAGACGCATGTATATGAAATTAAAGTTAAACTAAGAAGGACAATCTCGTAGATTATTAAATGGATATTTTTGAACATGGAATAATTTAAAATTTTAATTCTTTTAAAATAATAGTTTTATACGGAAATATATTTTCCTTTATATTTAAATTGATATTCAAAATTATATATGTAATTATGAATTAATATTAAATATTGATATTGATAAGGGACAAAATATACCAACCTGGGTTATGAAGTAAGTTGGGCCCGGCCCAATCCAATATACTTAAAAGCCCAAAATCAGGTCACCATGGAATGAAGTTCGTTTCCATGTAGGAAGCTGAAATCATACTAAATGCCATTCCAAATCCGAACCGATCAAGGAAATCGACATTCAATTCATGTAAGGACTTATACTCTATAAAAACCTCAAGAAATCAAACCTCAAAGGTACATTCACATATACACAAACAAGTGCAAATACTTTTGTCCTTGATCTTCTCAATTGAATCAATCGTCTAACTTGATCGTCGGAGTGGCATTGCTAGGCATCCCGCCTAGCCCACTTGACTCTTATTTCTTCTTACAGGTCGCACCAGCTTGCAATCAAGTTCAAGTAAGGTGGAACTATTCCACTTCGGTCGGATTAACTTCATCAAATTGGCGCCGTCTGTGGGAAATGATTAGCCAGAA
>CATKHJ011044719.1:0-43864 GCA_949750685.1 Vernicia montana
AACAAGGTATGCTTGATGGAAGCTCTCTTCCATGAAAAATAATATTTTCATTATTAGTAAATACCTATTTCACTTTCATTCTCCTCTATTTTTTGAATTCAATTGATTTGTTTCAATATTTTTAGATGTTTATCTCATGAATTTGTAAAATAGTATTTATTTTATTCATTTTTGAAATCCCCTTCTTGATTTTAAGAAATCTTCTTAAAATTTGAGAATTCCTGTAAATCGCGATCGCTACAAGCTTGTGGCAACCGCTACTTTCATATTTTTATGATTGTTTGAAATTTTCAAATGTCGCGGTCGCTCTCTGTCTGTAGCGAACGCGAAAAACTTCAAATAGTTACCGTTCCTCAGAATTTTCAAAAATCGCGGTCGCGACCCATGTATCGCGAACGCGACTTTCGATTCTGCCTGAAAAAAACTAGCTGTTTGAAAACGGGCAGTTTTGCATTAAATGCAAAAACTATCCGTTTTTTACTCTTTTCTATGCATTTTTGGGCCTATATAAACCCTCATTACTACTCAAAATGTTTTTACAATCATCTCAACTCTCTCAAAAGAATTTTCTTCTTGATCTTCTTATTCTATTCTCTTCATCTCATTCTCTTTTCCTCCAAATGGCACCTAAAACCAAGTTCACAAAAGCCTCCAAAGGCAATGAACCACAAACCTCTCAACCTACCTCACCCCTTGAGCTTATGAAAGGCATAACAAGGGAAGAAAAACTCAAATGGACTCAACTTGCTTCAAAAACAATCCTTGCAAACAAAGTTCCAAATGTTTTCAATCTTAGAACTTTAGGGATTGAAGGTGACATTATGCTTTACCTTGACAACCTAAATTGGAGAACCTTCATCCTACCATTCGAGAGTGGACATGAGGAACTCACAAGAGAATTCCTTGCAACTCTCACCCAAGACAAGAATTTTTCCGACACCTATGGCCCCTATGGCATACGGTTTCGATTCTTCGGACAAGTCTATGGACTTAAGCTAGAGGAGGTAGCCGAATTGTTCGATTTTCAACAAGAAGGTGCCTCCACTATCAATGAAATGGTAGATTTAGACTTTAATGATTTTTGGAGGGAGCTATCCATTGAAACAAGGTATGATCCAAAAGCCTCCCTTGCCAAACACTTATGTACCCTTTCATTTTGGGTTCTCCATCGCATTATCACCTTCTCTATCAACACTAGAGGGGATGGCAATGAGAAGGTAACCCAAAAAGATATTTTATTTCTTTTTGGCCTCCTCAAAGGACATAAAATCCAAACCGCCAAATTTCTTATAGATCAATTTGTCCATCTAGCAAAACCACCAAAAGGAGTCATCCTTCTTTCTTCCCAAATAACGAGAATTGCAAACCATGTGGGTGCTCTCACCCCACAAAACAAAGCCGCTCTTTTAACATTTCTTCATCCCACTTCCAACATGCTAGACATAGAATACATGCTTCATTCTAAATGTCTTAAACCCATAAAAGACAATTCATATGAATATGCTTACGGAGAAGTTGGGGTTTTAGAGAAATCAAGGAAACAATCTAGAGTCTCCATCCCTAGTGGAGATCCTTCTCAACCTTCACAAGGTGAAGAAGGTAGATCTAAAAATCAAAGTACTCAAACCACTCCTCCTCCTCCTCCTAAAACAAACAAACTACTTCACAAGATTCTTAGAAGACTAACTCTCCTTGATCATATATATGGAGATATAGTTGAGATCCAAAATAAACTTGAGTTCAATCCATGTAATCCCCAAGAGTTTGAATTTAGTGAAGTTGAAGAAGAAGATGAAGAAGATCAAGATTGAATTTTTTTATTTTTTTATTTTTGCTTTCTTTTGTTCTTCAATTATGTATTTCTTCCTTAATGAATGAAATTTCTTTCTATTCAATTGCCAAAACTATTATTTTTTTATTTATCTTTATTGTTCTCTTTTTGATCTTGTCAAAAGGGGAGAACAAGAATTTGAAATAGTTTGATAATTTGAAATTTTTTGATTACATGATTACATAGCATGAATTTACTTTCTTTATGATATTGAATGAATTTGAAAAACATTTCACAAAGGGAGAGTATTAAATTAAGGGGGAGCTTTTTAAGTCAATCTCAAACTCAATTAAAGATAATTATATTGCTTTAACTTAGCCATTTTATTTTAATTCAACTTAATTGTCAAAATCAAAAAGGGGGAGATTGTTGACCAAAGTTGTGTGATACAACTAAGTCAATCTCGATTTTGATCTTGGCAATCAAGTTGAATTGATCTAACATTTCAATTTAGTGTATTTTTCAGATAAAATGACTAAGTAGTGCTTGAGAATGGAGAAACTTAGAAAATTCTTTAAGTATTCTGCCTGACCTGTAAATTGCGTCCGCAACAGCCTTGTCACGCCTGCAACAGTTTCATAGCGACCGCTACCAAGCTATAAGCCATAATGTAAAAAACATCCAGTAGCATTTGCGGTAAGCCTCGCGACCGCTACTTTGAACGCAATATACATATAGCGACCGCGATCCAGTAGTTGCGACCGCAACATTCATAAGGCAGAAATAAAATGCAATGGTAACATCAGCAATGAACCAGGTTGTGCCACGTGGCACTAACCGTTGGAGCCATTTGAAGATCGCGATTCATCAATAGCGAGCGCAATATTGCTATTGCGAACGCGAAATTGCCCTGACAGCATTTAATGCTGGATTTGTTACTGTAGCAAGCAAATTTGGTTATCATTTGATTTGTAACAGCTCTTTTTGTGGGTGATCACTATAAATACCCCATCAAAATGAGTTGAAAAATAAGATTAACAATCCAACAACCAATCTCTTGCAAATTTATTTCTCAAAACTTTTAATTTTTCTTAAACACCTTGTGTGTTTGTTGTAAGAGCATTCATTGCTCAAAGAGAATTTAGTGTTAGCCATTAAACACTTATTAGGTTGGGGAGTGATCATTTGTAAAACTCTTGATTGGGTTGAGTGTTAGCCTTAGTGAAAATACTTGTGAGGTTTTTAGTGTGAACCTTGAAAAAACTTGTAAAGTTTTGTGTGAGCTTGAAAACACTAAGTTGGGAATGAACTTGTTAAAACTCCATTGATAGTGAAATACCCAATTGAGGTTATGGAGTAGATGTAGGATTGATTATAATCCGAACCACTATAACTCTTTGTGTTCCTTCTTTTCTTTCTTTCTTGTTCAATTAATTTTTTAATTGCCCACCAATTCAACCCTCCTTCTTGGTTCATCTTGGGTAACAGTTTTATTATTGAACTACAGGTTCAATGTAACATGTTTTTCATGTATACTAAGGATAAAATAATAATGAAATAATTCATAGATTATAATGCACAACTTATTGATAAAACATAATCCAAATAAAATGTAAATACATTATAAACAAAATCCAACAAAGCAATAAGAATAATAATAAAAATGTAAAATCTTAGCAAATTACTCATTCAGGGAGTCTACAGATTGAGCTGAGTTGTGTTCTCTATGTGGATTATTTCTCTTCCAAAATTCTCATGATCTACCAAAAGTACCTCACTCTTGAGTTTTGACTTTTGGTTATTTATAACATTCACTCCAGAGACTGCTGCTATATAAGTGGGCCTAGTTTAATGATTTATCATTAGCAATTCATTGTTCTTTTCAGTCATTAGAACACATGCAATAAGTTTAAAATATTTTGTAAATTTTCGCTCTCTATACTGTTGCTGTAGGAGCATGTTAGAGGCATAAAAATAGTATATGTCTTCTATAACATATTATATTTTATAATTTTAGCACCATACAATTTCAGTTATGAAGTGATTCTAAACATGTCTGAATTGTATTTTAAAGAGAATAGTATCATAATTAAATCAGTCTTCCAAAAACTTATAGACAATTTATTTAGTTCTTCAAAAACGTAGGATATCAGTTTTTTAACAAATTAGAATATTAATGTACCATAAATTTAGGATTCTTAGTTTTTCATAAACTTAGAGTACTAATTGTTCATGAATTTATATTTTATTTATTTATTTAATTAATTCTTCAAGAATTGTAGATAATACTATAATTCTTTAGAAATTATATTAATTTATTTAATTCTGCAGGAATTTAGAATACAAGTTCTTCAGAAACTATATTTACTTAATTAAAATTAAATGATAATTGAATAATAATATCTCCATAAATAAGCATATATATTTAATAAAGTCCAAAATCACTGCATCTAATTAGTTAGAATATTATTATAACAAAATCGAAACTATATAAATCAAACAATTATTATTATAAAATCCGAACTATTCTTAAAAAAAAAAAGTTCTCTTTTTTTAAAAAAAAAAACTTTGGAATCTAATTAAAAAAAATTAATTATTAGCTCTGTACATGTTAACGTGGATAAAAAAAAATTGGAATCTAAAAAAAATTAATTATTATTCATGTCAAATTTGAAAAATAATTTATTGGAAAAGAAAAATTAAATCTCTTCAACTCATGATTCTATTGCTTTGGCAATCCAAATATCGGTATTAAAAGAAACTTGAGAATTCAAACTCAAAGTTGCATCGATTAATCAAATCGATTAATCTCGTACTGATAATATGTTGTAAATCGACTTATTATCACAGAAGATCAAAGACAATATAAAATAATAAAATAAAGAGAAAGAAAAGACATAAAGGAAAAATAAATTAATAGGTCTTTAATATTTCATTCACTTAACTATTTAGTATTTCCATTAAAGTTTATAGTAATTTAAAAATATTTATAATTTAGTCCTTGAGATTTATCAAAATGTAGATAATCTAATTTTTATAACATACTTTTGTTATAAATCGACTTATTAGCACAACAGATCAAATACAATATAAAACAATAAAGTAAAGAAAAAGAAAAGACATAGATCTCATATTAAGTATGTGTTTACTTATGATGATACTGCAATTTTATAAATATTTTTATGGTCCTAAAGTATCTCAATAAAAATACTCTTATTATATTGTTTGAGAATATTACAATCTGCATTGTATAAATTAAAGGTAACCGAACTAAACATATATATTTCACCGAAATTTTTTATATGCATAAACTCCAGAAGAGATATCTTCCAAATTCGCTCGAGTGACAATATAACAAACTTATTTACTAAGTCTTTACCTAATATGATATTTGAACGACATTATTTCTTGTCTACGTATTTTATTTCTCTTTACTTTATTGCTTTATATTGTCTTTAATCTGCTGTGCTAATAAGTCGATTTACAACAAAAGTATATTATAAAAATTAGATTATCTACATTTTGATAAATCTCAAGGACTAAATAATAAATATTTTTAAATTACTATAAACTTTAATGGAAATACTAAATAGTTAAGTGAATGAAATATTAAAGACCTATTAATTTATTTTTCAAAATAGAAGTCATGGCTTGTGAATTAGATCAAAATTTAAGAACTAAAAATAATAATTAATAACTTTATTTTTTAGTATTTAATAAATATTAAAAAAATTTATAAATTTTTTCTCATTAAACTTATTATTTATAAATAATAGAATTAAATGAATAATTAATGTGTTTAAAATTTGAGTATCTACACATTAAATTTAAATATATATCTTAATTAAATAATAAATATAATAAATTTTTAAGTTTCATTATATTTAATATCATCATAAAATGAAAATCAATAGAGTAAATTACTATGACACCTTTAAGATTTGTCTGAATAAGCATTTTAGTCCTTATTATATAAAAATTAGTATTTTTAGTCATTAATATTTATTAATAAACAACACTTTAATCCTTGTATATAAAACTAATTTTTTTTACTAAACTTTAATCTTAACATTTTAATTTATATAACAATTTCATTCTCAAAATTTGAAAATATAATACATTTTAATCCTTTTAAAATATTTTACATTGAAATATTTTAGTATAAAATATTTTAATTTTTCAAAATCTTACACTTTTTATTAAAGTTAAATGAATTACTTTATTATAAAATACTTTAATCTCTCAAATTTTTAAAATTTTCATTTAAATTTACTTAGGACTAAAAATATTAATTTTTAAACAGTAAGAATTAAATGCTAATTAGGACAAATCTCAAGGAGTGTTACAATAATTTGTCCAAATAAATATCAAAATATGGCAATTTGTGTTAGTGAGTTGTGTTAACTTATACTTATGACACGATAATGGTCAATACGAACACAACACGATTAGTTTATGGTGTTAAAAATCTAAACACGAATATGATATACTTTTTTAATAGGTAACACAATACGATACAACACGAATAATACGTTTTAAATTTTAAATTAATTAATTTTTTTTATTTTAATATTTAAAAATTATCAAATTTATTAAATTAACCTCTATTAATTTATATTATTGCATGAAATATAATTAGATATAAATTTATAAAAAAAATTAAAAGCAATATTTATATATACATATTTTATAAGTCATAAATATATTGAATTAGATGTGTTAACACAACATGACACATGAATATTAATGAATTAAGTGTGTCATTTTCAGGTTAATCGGTTAATTTGCGACATGACATGATTATTTTTTTTGTTATAATAAGATCGACATAAAATCAACATGAACATGATAACCCTAACCCAAATTCATTAATTTCGTATTGGGTTGGTATGGTGTTTGATATTGATACCCCTAATTATACTATAATGAATGGTTGAATGAGCGGGAAAGAAGGAAATAGGATTTTAGTGTAGGATAATTCTTACCTACACTGGGTGTATAGACCACAACAAATAAGAAAGTGACACGTATGTATGAGTGTTTTACACTTTGAATTTGGATGATTGACACGTAATTAATTATTTAAACTAATAAATATTTGTCAATCATTTATCGATTTGGTGTATAGGTGGGGACATATACCTAATATAGATAAGAATTTTCTTTTAGGGTGTTGGGTTGGTATGATGATTGATATTGATACCCCTAATTGTACTATTATGAATGGTTGAATGAGCGGGAAAGAAGGAAATAGGGTTTTAGTTTTGGGTAAGGTAAATGATATTTAAGTCCTTGTTAATTAGTGATAATGACAAATTAGGTTAATATTTTGTTGAAATTAAAAATAACCCCACCAATCTTTTTAATATTTTCTATTCTAAAAGGCAGCTGCTTACTGGGTTTAAAACAGTGTTGAGTCTGTGACCTGTGACGCTTTCACTCTTACTCAGCGACTCAGAGCATAGCATTAGCAGAGCATTTCAATGGCGATGGAGAGAGAGAAGACAAAGAAGAAAGCATCATCGGCTGTCTCTCTCCAAGAATTCGTCTCTATCATGGCCCCTTTAATCGATTTGGAAAAGGTTTCTCTTTTCTTCTTTTTCTTAGCTGCCCATATGAAAAGATTGAATCTTTAGATAATCAAAGCTCTTGAATCTTGATTTGAATTTCTCAAAGATTTTATTTTATTTATTTATTTTTCAAAGGAAGCTGAGATATCAGCTTCTATCAGTTCTGGGGCGTCAAGAAACTTGGATAGTGCTCAAAAGAGGGGCTCTACAATTCTCAATTTGAAGTGTGTTGATGCTCAGGTATTGCCTTTTATGTTCTTTATGGACAATACTGTTCCAAAACTTCAATGGGTATCATTAAAATTACTCAACTTTGATAATTTTTCCATAAAGTCACCATTTTACAATGTAATCTACAGTTAAAATTAAGCTATAGGTATTTCCTTTTTTACTTATATTAATTGAATTTTAGTGACTGTGCTGAAATTCATTGATAAGCTCATTGACTGCAATTAAGCTTTTTATGCTTGTGTGGTTTGTTGGATATCCCTATTTAGTTGTTGATTTGAAAACCAAATCAAAAGTAAAGTGCATATGTGCAGCCAGAATCTTTTGCTGGCAATTATGATTATAGTTGTTTTGATTTTTGAAAATGAATATATAAGAGAAAAGAAGTATTTGGTGGGTGCTGAATGGGAGATAGTTTGTTGTCTTGCTGTGATCAATAAAAGTTATAGTACTTATGAAATGTTTTATTTTTTCTTTGATCATTGATATTTTTTGGTCCATTTTTCACTTGTTATTTGAATTTTTTCCCCTTTCTGTATGATGATAGACAGGGCTAATGGGAAAAACGCTGCTTGAATTTCAATCTAATAAAGGGGATGTTCTTCCTGCTCACAAGGTGAGGTGGATGGATTATAACAACAATTGATTCTGATTTTTGTGCCACTGTTGATTTTTATTTGTATTTTTTACATTTGATTATTGTTAAACCATGCCAATGCTGAGCTGTAGTGTAAATTCATATTGATGGCATAACTTTTCATGTTTCGGGTTTGGGTTTATGGATATGAAATTTGTTACATTTTCCCATCATGTTAATTAACCTACAATGCTTGCAAGTGCTTGAGTTATGCCTGCAATTTAAACAATGGGGAGGAGGAATGGCTGTTGCTGTCACATTCTTTTAGGAGTGCAAAGATATAATTAGAAAGAAAAGGAAGAAAAATGAGTAAATGTGTGATTTGTAATAGCAAATAACTACCATTGCTACTTCTGACTAATGTCTATGACCTAATTCTAAGTCAAAATATCTAATCAAAACAAAACCTTTTCCTTGTTATGTGGTTTCTAATCTTATTTTTTTGTTCCCACAACAAGAAATATGCATTAATTATCTCATCAGTTTTAAAGCAAGGAAATTCTCCAGAAAAATATTACAATTGATAGTAATGCATAATTTGTTTTCCTTGTTTTCTTTCCAATCACTCATTCACTCTTCTTTTTGAAATTTATATTTTCTTTCTTCCTTGTTGCAGTTCAGCCCCCATGATGTGGTGGTTTTGAAACCAAACAAGGCTGATTTAGGATCTCCTGCTCTCGGGCAAGGTGTGGTTTACCGGCTAAAGGTATTTCTGGCATTGAAGCTGCCGTTGGCCTATTACAGTATTAATCATGTTTTGTTTAGCCATAAATGATTTTTTTTTCTTGACTTCTACTGTCAATTTGGATTGTGTATTGAATAGGACTCCTCTATTACCGTTGCTTTTGATGATATACCAGAAGAGGGTTTAAATAGTCCCCTGCGTTTGGAGAAAGTGGCAAATGAGGTATGCAGTTGAGGTTTTCCGTTGCTTATAAAATTCTCAGATTGGCTTTACTAGTTATGAACTTCAAATGACAGGATAGGTATGGCATAACTATTTGACCAAGCTCAAATTTTCTTGGTTGCTCTCTTGACCAAATCTCTTTTTCCCGTCAACGTTCATAAATACTTTATTGTTGGATTATTGCAAAGCATGTAGCACTTTAACTTATTTTTCTTTGATTCTATCATATTTTGAATTTGCAATTTACTAAAGTATACCTATTTGCTTGTTTATAGCTATGAAGTCCGGAAAATGGCTGATGGTCAAACTCCTGTCATTTATGTGCAGATGAATTCAGTCAACATGTTTAGATTTTGATTTCTTATGCAGGTGACATATCGTAGGATGAAGGAAGCCTTAATTCAATTGAGCAAAGGTGTGCACAAGGGCTCAGCTGCTGATTTAATTCCTGTCTTATTCGGAGAGAGACCACCGACGCTGTCAATGAAGGGTGTTTCATTCACTCCATTTAACTCCAATCTTGATCATTCTCAGGTGTGCATGTGCAACATAAGTACATATGCTTTTCTAATATGTTATTCCTCATTTACCATTCAAATTTTCATTAAAATCATGATTTAGAGGTTGAAAGATAATGGCTTTGGGGTGCATTCCCTAAATTGATTCAAGAATCTTCAGGTGGTTTTCTCTTGTTCTGCATCAACTTTTGGTGTTTGAGGATATGGTTATTTTTCTTTAGTATCTTTTATTTCTTTGGCAAAACAATTTTGTTTTTATGTTATCAAACAATCAAGGATTTCATATGTGAACATTTTATCAGGAGACTCCAAAGTAGTTCAAATAATTTCTACTGAATATGAAATTTTCTCCTGGTGTTTGCAGTGCCTTTTGGCTTTACATGTTAAGACATTAAGTGTGGTGATTATCACTGAGTGTACATGTGCATTCAGCTCATTCTAAGTTTTATTTATGCAGTCTTTATGCATTTCCACAAGCTAAAGAACCTTGTTTATTTTCTTTTTATTCATTTTTTGCTTTGGGTGAAGAAAGATGCAATTGCAAAGGCCTTGTCTTCAAAGAACGTATTTTTGCTGCATGGGCCACCTGGAACTGGAAAAACTACAACTGTGGTAGAAATCATATTACAAGAAGTGAAACGTGGATCAAAGGTTCTTGCTTGTGCTGCTTCAAATATTGCTGTGGACAACATTGTTGAGCGGCTTGTTCCTTACAGGTATAAATCCAGTAAACAAGTACTAATGCAATTACAGATTTTTTTTTCTAATCCCAATTCCCAACATTGATGTTTCCTGTATCAAGTCAAGCTGTTTTATCATGACGAAGTTGGATACTGCTTACACCTTTGAAAAGTAAAATGTTGCTGGAATACATAAGAATCAGAAATCTTTTAAAGATGGGACTAAAATCGACTCAAATGCTAGAATTTTGGATTTTTTGGATCATTTGCCTGTTAATTATATAACTATTTAATACAGATTTATGTTAACTATATCCACAAAAGATGTTATTGAAATTCTCATCATTTATGGTGGATAAGAATTAGATATAATTTCTCATTCTCAATTTCCAATTTGCTTAGAGTGAAGTTGGTGAGATTGGGGCACCCTGCACGCTTACTACCTCAAGTGTTGGACAGTGCACTTGACGCACAGGTATATCAAGGTAGTCAATTTTTTAAAATAAAAGATTCAAATTATGGAATTCTCGTTTCATGATTATCTATATGAGATAAGTGTATATATCCTCACATTCATTAGTTCACTTGTTGATTTGGATATCCATGTATCATATACCCTTGTTTTGTCAATCTATTTATGCTGGGAGCACGCCACTAATTGCTTCTGTGAGCATATGGGGATAACAATCTTTATTCACAAATTTTTCAAAGTAAGAAATTGGAGTTCTTTACTTCCATTCCATTGCCTGATAAGTACTCAATCATCCACTTGTTTGTCCAACATTAGTGTAAACTACAAAATGGCTTTCTGCCGTAGTCATAAACCTATAATTATATGTCTTCCAGTAACTAAATATGGCAATGTGGATGGGAAATTCCTTTGTTTTCTGTAAATTTCTCTGTCAAATTGGATGCATACTTGTGTTCTTCACATACTTCATCCAGAGAAAGTGGCAACACTCGAACACTTCATTACCTCTGGGTTAGTGTTTTTTTTCCCTTATGTATTCAGTTCTCTGTCTTCAGGTGCTAAAGGGGGACAATAGTGCTCTTGCAAATGACATCAGGAAGGAGATGAAGGTAGATGTTTCCAATTACAACTTAAACTTGTTATGCAAAACATGTTCATTTTTGTTATTTCAAATGGGAGGCTTCTTTCCTATGCTGTTAAACAATAAGTGCTTGACTAAAAGACTGTTGTTGCCTCTATTTGCTGCAGTAAAATTTTAATTTCAAAGTGAAGGACAGTATTCATTCCTTTCTTAGAACTCTTTTTCCCCCTCTCTCTACAACATTTTTTGCAGCATCATCCTTTTATGTGCCGAGATAAAATCTTTGAAGCCTGACTATTTTACTGGAAAAATGAATAAATAAATAATACATATCTGTTCATTTAGTAAAGGTTTATTTAAAGGGCTTATGCAGTAAAGAAGTTGGAGCCTGGCTAAAAGTGCTATTGAATTGGAGAAAGGTGGAAAATTATCCCTTTTAAGTCATATTTGGTAATCAACAATATATAAGCATGGTAGACAATTAATTCTGTTGAATGTTGATTATTCTGTCTGTGCCTCTCTCTCTCTCTCTACTGCTGTCCATATACTTTTTAAATTTTCTTTTCCTGTTAAATATTATTTACGTAACTCTTAGTATTTTTCGGGTGAAATGATTTTGGATGCCAATGCATTGCTACTGTTTTCATAGGGTCTGATAATATAAACTGTGGGGGATTGCTTAGTTTAATTCCAAAACAATACACAAAGAAAGCTCAATTGTTGGTGTTAGTAAAAATTTCTTAAATTAGGTATGGGTTTTAAATTTTTACTATGCAATATTTATTTTAATACCATAAAGGAGGCTTATAGGAAGAGAGGAGATTTCTAGAAGGCGCTTAACCCTCCCTCCCTCCCTTACCATGACATGTACATTCATTCTGATTCAAACATAAAATCATATTTGTAAAAGGAAAAAAGAAAGTAAATTTTGAAAAAGAAAATATAGCCCTTGTGCCTTTGGCACTATTGAAGTTGAAGGAGGGTAATTAGATGTAGTTTTGCCATTGCTATGATCATGAGTTAAATTAACATTGTCTTCAGGTAAGCTACATCTTCCTGAAGTAGCATGCCAAGATGCAAATTACATTTGCTATACTTGATGGATATGGCTACTTGCCTACAACTGAAAACTTGATTGGTGATACTCCTGCATCAGTATGTGCTTTGACTAATATAAGCTATCCTTTCCATTGGTTAACTAGAACCTATCAGCTGGCACCCTTTTCTGAATTTCCATCAAGAGTGAGCTCCTTTTGCACTTGCATAATTTAATATTATTTCTTATATTCTCCCAATATGTCCTCTTTGCATTGGTTCAGGCACTTAATGGAAAGTTGTTAAAAACCAAGGACAAAAGCACAAGAAGAGAGATCCAGAAGGAGCTGAGGACACTTTCAAAAGAAGAACGCAAAAGACAGCAGCTGGCTGTGACGGATGTAATTAAAAATGCAGATGTGGTGTTGACAACTTTGACTGGTGCATTATCTCGCAATCTGGAAAGTACTTCATTTGATTTGGTCATTATTGATGAAGCTGCTCAGGCACTCGAGATTGCTTGCTGGATTGCTTTGTTAAAGGTAATGGTGCACTCAATATTCCTGCACACAACCTGAATTCATGTGAACATGAATGCTAGCATTTGCATTTCAATTAAAACCTGATTGTGATGTCTGCCTGCTAGAACTATCAGTGTGTAGCATAGGATGCACATACATGGGTGTGAAACAGGAAACATGCATATACACTGAAATTGTAGACTAAGCCAAACAAGTTGTTTAAGATATGGATTGATAAACCGTCTCTTGCAACCGAAATGCAGAGCATCATGGCAACACTTTTGTCGTTCTTACCTAACTTGAATATGGACAAGGTTTTGAAGGACAGGTTGATGTTAAGTTGAGTGTTTGTCTGACATATGTGATCTTCCTTGTGTGTTTTAAGTGAAACTTAAGAATAATAACAGTCAGTAACAGTATAAATTATTGCCTAGTTTAATCTATAATGTAGAGCATAGATTAGCACTCCAAGCACCAGTTAATGAGTGGTGATAATTTGTCCAGGGTTCAAGGTGTATACTTGCAGGAGACCATCTTCAACTTCCTCCAACCATACAAAGTGTTGAAGCTGAGAAGAAAGGCTTGGGAAGAACCCTCTTTGAGCGCCTTGCAGACCTGTATGGGGATGAAGTTACATCTATGCTCACTGTCCAGTACCGCATGCATGAACTTATTATGAACTGGTCATCAAAGGAGCTTTACAATAATAAGGTGCTAAAATCATCTTTAGATTTTTGTTTCCCAATAAAATTATTAGTTAATAGTAAGGTGCTAAAATTATATTCTTCCTCTTATTCTCTTTCTCTCCCTTATTTTTCCTTTCTTTTTTCTTCTTATGCGGTGAATGATTATTCCAGATCAAGGCCCATCCTAGTGTTGCTGCGCATATGCTTCTTGATCTTGACGGTGTAAAGAGGACTTCTTCCACAGAACAGACCCTTCTTCTTATAGACATTGCTGGGTATGTATTTCAAGCCTTGTGCTTAAAAGTCTGTTTCTGAGAGTGGAGGTCAGTGTTACATGAAAGATAAATCTCAGGAATAGTTTAAGAAAGTTACTTCATTTGTTCTAAAAAAGTTGCTTCATTGGCTTCAAATGTTAATGAAGATTTTGAATTGTTTAAAAGTGGGTTAAAAGGAAAGTAAGATTGTAACTAGTTCATGCTATTATGCTTCAGGTGTGACATGGAAGAAAAGAAGGATGAAGAAGATAGCACAATGAATGAGGGAGAAGCTGAGGTTGCTATGGCCCATGCAAAAAGACTTGTTGAGAGTGGAGTCCAGGCTTCTGACATTGGAATTATTACCCCTTATGCTGCACAGGTAAATAAGTTTCTATTATTTATCAATCATCTCAGTGCTTCAAGCTTCTTCACTGTTCTGCTAGTGATTACTCAAAATAACTGCTAGACAAATGAAAATCTGCTCTCTACATTTATACTGCAGGTTGTCTTGCTGAAGATATTGAAGAGCAATGAAGATAAACTAAAAGATATGGAAATCTCAACAGTTGATGGTTTCCAAGGCCGAGAGAAGGAAGCCATTATTATTTCAATGGTTCGATCGAACTCAAAGAAAGAGGTACTCCAAGCATTTCTGTTGCTTGTAATTTATTTCTGCTGGATTTTGGATGTTAAAAATCTCAGAATTATATAGCATATTTTAACTTTCGAACTATGAAATTTCCTGAAAATTTCAGGTGGGGTTTTTGAGCGACCACAGGCGAATGAATGTGGCAGTGACACGGGCAAGAAGACAGTGTTGCCTTGTGTGTGACACCGAGACAGTAACTAGCAATGGGTTCTTAAAGCGACTGATTGAATATTTTGAGGAACATGGTGAGTATTTAAGTGCCTCGGAATATCAGAATGAATAAAGCAAAGATGTACAGAGCAGGAGGCCATTTGCAACTGCAGGATATGGTTTGAGCACAAGAAATCTGATGTTCTCTTGAGAATTGATTTTACTTTGGCATAATTCATCTTCAAAATTATTTGAAAAGTTCATTCAAAATTTGTCATCCTTAATGTTGGTAGCCAACTCCATAAAAAATAATTGTGGCAAATGTATTTTCATGATGTCTTTACCAGATTTGGTAAAGACATGTCTTATCTAGATTTTATTTTGCATCACAAATAATCAACAAAGAGCAAAACTTTTTTCTCGTCACAGGAAGTGTTAGGCATGGAATTGTACTAAAAGCAAGCAAGCCAGTTGATTTTGACTATATGGGTGCGGTTTGAACTTCCTCATTAAAACAAGATAAAAGAAAAGCAAAAAGGATGGCTTATCATAACAGTCATCATTAATAGGGAATTGCCCAAAGTCTTATGGTTATGTGAGATTTCAGGTAAAAGGCTGCATTTCTTCATTTTATTTTAGCATGGGATTTGATTTATCACGTGGAGCATCTGCCCTTTTTTTCCCTTTTCTTTTTTCTTCTTGAGAAAATCTACCATTGTTTGCTGTTAAGTGCTCTACTTCAGACTTTCACTTTTGGTTGGATGATAGTAAGATCTTCTCTTTCATCATGTATAGATTGCATTGGCTCATTCTTTTCTTTCTTTTTTCTAATCTTTGCTCTTTTTTTTTGTCCCTTTTTTATCTTTTTCTCGAGAGTGTGTGTGCACACATGGGCATGACTAGAGTACGTTATGAGGGACGCAATGGAGTATAATGAAATAAATTTTTAGTTTGTCCCATTTAATTTTCTATCAAATATATCATTCAAGTTTGATTTTTCTTGTCCTTGAGGGGACACCCGGGCGGCTTAAAACCATAGCCTAGGGGACCAAATGGTCCTGCGATGGATTCCCACAGTTGGGTTGGAAAATTGATAAATTGTTGATATATTATAAAAATTGACTTCGTATATTGTCCTCATGTAAATATGAAAGAGATTTCTTTTTAATTCATTGGATGAGCTACACAGAGCAGCTCCTCCATCTAGATCATTTATTCTACTCTCTCATCAAGATTTAAGAAAATTTTTGCCTAGACTTAGTCTCTCACCATACAAACCATATGAGAATACTCTCATGTATGGTCCCAAGATTTTAAACATAAAATCTCAACAGAGAATTTAAGTTTTTACTATTAGGATATTTCTTTGGTAACAAAATTAATCCTTTAAAAGTTTTAAAAGTTAGGATGGCTCTTTGTTAATAAGTTTAATCCTTTCTTTAAGACAAACAAAGATGTAGGAACAGAGAAACAAAAGCTAGTTTAGTTAATGTGAGACAAACAAACATAATGGTAAGTTCATTATCTACCATAGGCCAAAAGAACTGATTTACTGCTACTACAACTGCAACAAGTGAACTTCCCACTCTCCAACCCAACAACAAAACTACTGTAGCTAAGCCTCTCTCTCTCTCTCTCATGGTAAAGTTCAATGCTTTCTAGTGTAAATCTATTGTCATTAGAGCAGTAATACATTTTTAGAACAAACTAAACTATGGTTTATAATTAAGTAATTATAAGGGTATTTCTCTCTCTACCAAAATCAGCTAAGTTTGCTCCTCGAAGTTCCAAATGGAAGTTGGAAATGGAGCCAACTGATCTTCTTGAACATCATAAATTTGGAAACTACCACTACTTGATTCCTCTGCTCCTTGATTATTATGATGATGATGATAATCACCAATTCCATGCATTTCAATCAGTGAATCCCAATTGAAACTCTTATCTGCTAGAGCTCCAAGATTATTGTTATTACTATTATTATACTCATCATAATCTTTAAATGAAGATTCTTGCACTGCACAACTTTCTTCAATTGCATCATTGCCTTCTTGTTGCTGCCTCTCTGTTTTAAGTATACCCAATTGCTGAAGAAACTCATTTAAATCAATCTGTGGTTTCTCTGATGTTATAATTTCCACTTCTTTCTCCATTAATGGAGGATTTTCTATGTGGGCTTTTTGGCTTTTTACTGTTTCTGCTTCATTTCTTGAATCAAAAGAAGAAGAAGAAGAAGAAACATTATTGGAGGATTGACCATGACCATGGCCAAGATCAAGACCAAGAACCCCATTATTATTATTATTTTTCTTGAATTCTTGGAGCCTTTGATGAATAACATGAACACTAGGTTGTGCATGAATATTAAGTAATCCACAAGAAGGAAACATGGAAATGAAATTCTCGGAAGGAACCCATTTGAATTTATTATTTAAATTCTTCTTGTTGTTGTTAATTAAAGAATTAACAGAGCAAGAAGCAGCAGAAGGTTGAAGATGGGGTAGATTTAAATAAGCATCTGGTCCATATAATCTTCTTGCAGCTTCATCATAAGCTAATGCAGCTTCTTCTGCAGTAGCAAAAGAACCTAACCAAAGTCTGGTTCTTTTCTTTGGTTCTCTGATTTCTGCAACCCATTTCCCCCAAGTTCTTTGGCGAACTCCTCTGTACTCACACATAGCATTTTGTGGACCACCTTTGCCTCTTGTTGGACCTTTTTTCCATGGCTTCAATGGAGATTTCCTGCAATTTTCCATTGAGTTTTTTGGTGAAGAAGAAGTGAAGTGAAGTGAAGTGTAGAGAAAAGAGTGCAAGAAAATGGATGGAAAGGGCGCGGGATATGTAGGGAGTGAAGAGTGTAGTTTGGTTTAAATGTTGTCACGTTTAGAGAAAGTTTCATGACCATGTGACCGTTATTCAGTGTATTTCAATTTATTAACACTAGTTATTTCAAATCCTTGATTTATTTTTACTTTTTTTTTTAAATACCTACAAAGCTCAAGTGATTGCTCTTTTAAGTAAGTTTGCTCCTGATTTTAGTAATCAAAATTTTAGAATCAAATCATAAATTTTATTTTCTTTATTTATAAATTTCTTCGTTCGTCTTAAATAATCTGTCTTTAATTAGAATAAAAATATATTTATATTGATTCATGATAACTTGGAAACTACTCTAATACTATTATTTTAGTTAATTAGAATTAGAGTAGAATTCAAACTCACATTCTTATAATTCTAAATATATGAATTGAAATTCATTGGTTAAAAAATATTTTTTTTAGTAATATTTTGCATGATAGCTCACTACATAGGGTTTTTTTTGGGGTAATTTAATTCGAGAAAATGACATAAGAATAAATCAAACTAAAAATACAATAAAATTTGTTTAGAAAAACTCGTTTAAAAAAATTCAACTCAATTCAATTCTATAAATAATGAATTTAATTTGTTTTATTTTCTTAATTATCTATATTTATTTAATAATAACTAATAATATTAAAATTTTAAGATATTGTGATATATATTTGTATAATTTGATTTTAACTAAATTAAAATTGAGAAATAATATGATTTTTATTTATTTTAAAATCATTTCTTTTTTACACCAAAAGAATTAAATTTTATAAGCTACTTAATTTCAAATATGAAAATTAATAAAATAAAATTTATTTAAATTGAATTTTTAAAAAATTTGAGTTTTTAAGAAAGTAACATAGAGTCGAGGTGGTGAGTGGGATTTTTGGTTCTGAAACCAAGGTCGGGTGTTCCTGAGTTAATGAAATGAAGTGCATGCTTTCAATAAAGTCTTGAACTTCTGTGTTGTCCCTCCCTTGGATTCTAAACAAGTGTTTCTACATGAATCTACAAAGAGTTGAATTTTTAACTCGAGAGGACAAAACCACCTCCTAACATTTTTCACTTTCACGAGCCCTATTTCACATGTTGTCCTGCCATTCATGACCTGATTCCCGAGAGACTCTTCACCTTTATCCCATTAGTTGCCTTCTAACTCCATTACTTGCATTCTCTAAAAGTGCTGCAACATTTATCTTGCCAAACATAACATATCAGCAGACAAACACAAAGTACTTCAGAGTCAACTTGACCAGAAAATGGAGATGGTGGAAGAAGGAAACAGATATAGGAAAAAAGAAAGAATAAACAATAATGCATGTATTGAATCAATGCTCATGATTTAACGAGACGAACAATCTCACAAATTAGTATCAGAAATCTATAAACAAGAACAAGAATTATGACAATAACAATGTTGATAATTAAAAATAAAATAGCTATATATAGATGATGTACCAAGGACAGAGAATTTCTTTACTCGATCTCCATCAATTTGCACTGGCACAAGCTTCTGCAGCAGAAGCCATGGGGGGAGATCTGAGGTAACTTGAACAAAGAGCTTCCATTTTTAATCCCTTGGTAAGACGAGGAGCTGAAAGAATGAGAAAACAAGAATGATGACAACCAAAAGATGTGTGTGCTAACGGTGATAAAATAATCTGGAAATGTACACATATGCATAAGAACCTTTTTAGCAGAACATAGTATTTTGCAAACATGAATATTTTCATGGTTCAGAACTATATCTCTTTTATAAAAGCAAAGATGAAAGATTCTCACAATTATATATCTTTTTCATTAAACAGCAAAGTGCATCTGCATATGAAACTGAAACAACAGCCAAAATAAATACCAAAATTCTAGGCATTTACATCTATCATTTACAATGTTTTAGAGGACAAAATGGAGAAGAGTTCAGCTGATACAAATCCAGCTCTTCCCACATCATCTATCATATTTGTCACTGTCTAAAATACAAGGATGTACTCCAACTTCCAGAACTTCTGAAACTGCTTAATTTTGATATTCATGATTACATGGGAAAGACAGTCCCCATTTCCCTTGGAAGATGTCCCATTACAGTATGAATGTAGCAAAACCATAACACAGCATTGACCCATCAAGAGAGCAGAGCTATTTTTCTGAGTCTGATTTGACTATAGTAATGCTGCTACAACATTCAAGCAAAATGATCCCTCAGATTCCTCATTAATTATGAGAATTTAGATACGATTTATCTTATGTAATCTCCAACATCAGAAACCAAGAATTAAAGGATTAGTTCCTGAAAATGTCAGTCAGAGGCAGACCAAAATATGAGCATGTAACTTTGTAAGCAAACTGACCAGCCTGACAAAACTATTTGCATTTAGGACTTCCTTTGCATATGTTCCTCCATTTATCCTTAAGGTCTACTGTAGTACGGTCACTAAAAAATACTGAACTACCATACTCCAAAATTTTCTTCCATGGAATAGCTCTGTCACCAATGGTTGAAAATCTCTGCACTCCTTCCTGTAACAATAAAAAGAATGGCAATATCAACTATGCTAATGAACTGAAAATAAAAAATCAATAGTTGAATTGACACATATGATGAAGCATATTTAATAAGTATTTCAAAGGTAAGAGTGAAAACAATAAAACATTGTGGTTTAACACTTTTCCACCCTGGAGGCTGTTTATTTTTTGGTATCAATTCAATACCTAAGCTTTTCATTCTCATCACTTTAGTAACACCTTTTAGGTTGACATCATTAATATCATCTTTATACAGCACTGATGTGATAAAATAAAAATTATTTTTGAAAATTATCCATGTGGCACCTAGATGGATGATCATCGGGCATCATGTCAGTGCCATGTTAACAATTCTTTGTTATGGTAAATTAAAATTTTATTATAAAAAGATATTGTGTAAACATGTTTTTTCTTTTCTAAGAATATACAAGCATCATCAACAAAAAAATAAATAAATAAATAAATTTCGTAATGAGTTATTTTACACCACACAGGTACTATATAAAATGCAATTTTAATAGCATCAACCAATTTTGATATTAAAGTAAAAAGGATTGATACCCCCAAAAAAGAGAAAAAATATAGCCTCCAACGTGAAAAACTGATAAACCACTGGTCTTTTTGAATTGTTCCCTTATTGGGAAAGTCAAAACCAAAACACCATGATATGTGTTTAACAAGTGACCAATATAAACCGCTGAGAAAATCTCTCTTTACACATGCATTTATATACTCTGATGAGCTTATAATAATAATAATAATAATATATTTTTGCTCTTATATGAAGTAGCATAATGGACCACCTATAAAGGCAGGTCAAATCAGAACTGCTTATGTTGACTCTGTACCTTAAGCATCTCTTCCTCCTTAGCTGTCCATGGAACTTTCTTTCGCCTCAACTGAGGCAATGCTGGGTATACACTGCACATCAAAATAGAACTTGCATCCATTAGTTATTTATTGTAGCAATCAAATTCTGCTACTTCCTAATTAGTAAGCTTGAACTTGGCTCAATAGGGAAGGAACCCACATGCACACACAGTCACAGATGAGAGAAAATAAAAGAATAGAAATTGTTAACCTAGTTTGTTAAGGTCTTTCTAAAGGCCAATAAACATGCAAAACAGAATTATTTACTCCTGAAAGTAGCAATAAAGAAATATGATAGTAATCTAGAGAACACTGAATAATTGAAAAATAACCAGACACTTACTATTGCCTCCCTTTCCCCCGGAATCTTATGGAGTAATTAGAGATTATTCTTTCCCCATTTCCCTTACGAGAGATTTCTCCATCAACATTTACGGCACAGACAGGTTTCTCAAACAAACTATGTTGCTCTACAGCTTCCTTCTGATTTCCTCGCTCAGCATGTTCTTCATTCGAACAGAAAAGCACTTTGTTTTTAGAGATTTGATTATCACCATTGGACTTTGGGTCAACACAAACTTGACCTTGTCTGTCGGGGCAATCAGAAGCCATCTCTTCACTCTCCTTTTCTCCAGGAGAAAAATAAATTTTCCCATGAGTTACATCTGGCTCTTCTTCTCTGCCCACTAAATTTACATCAGGACATGATATCATAGGCTCCATTGGCTGCCTATCACCTCTTCTGTTCTTAAGTTGGCCATTGACTTTATATGCACGTGTTTTACTATTTATTTGATCAGATTCTTTCTCTCCCAAATTCCCACTCTCATGTTTCTTGTGAAGAAGATTCCCATCCTTGTTCTGTTTTAAATTGCCATGCGCTTTTCTCTGTGATCTCTTAGTACGTGCACAAATGAATGCACCTAGTTCCTTCCTAGCCAAAGAGGCCTTTTTCTTAGCTTTAAGGTACTCTGAGATAGCATGCGAATACGCACAAAATGGGCAGTAAAAGTTTCCTTTCTCATCAAATCTTGGTGAGGAACCCAAACATTTCTCATGAACTGCCAATGGACAACCAACAGCACTACAAACCAATAACTGACCATCTTTACTACATTTTACACAAAGATTTAGCTCTGTCCAGTCAGCCTGGGAAACATGACTTAGGGTGCATTGAGAGCTCAAGAAATGACTCTTCTCCATAGCAACATCAACCCTCTCATGATGATAGTCATCGTCATCAGTTGACATGTCTTCTTCATAAAGATGCTCCGTACCACCAACTTCTTTTCCAACAGTAATCCTCCCAGAAAATTCACTCAAGGAAACAGCATGTGGTGATTTTACTTGATTACCACAATCATTGTTAGCTTGGGTGACATCAACAGAGACTCTTTGCAGGGTTCTCATAGAGGGTGCATTAGATGTGCTTGGTTCAGCTTTATTGACTTCATCCACCAAGATAAATTGGCAGGGTCGTCCATCTCCAGATGTATCTGGCACCATGTTGTTGGCATTATGATCATTCTCACATTGACCATGCTGGAATTCACCATTAGCATCAGCATCAGGACTTCTCCCAAGCCTCTCTACAGCATCAAATTTGTCATGACCATTATCTAAATGCCTGCATTCACCCAATCCTCCTACTTGAAATTCTCCTTCCACATGGCAACTTTCTTTCTCTGTAAGTCTAACCATCATTTCAGAAGAATCTTCTACCAACACATTACCAGACTGAGGAATTAAAACCTGTTCCATGGACTTATAAGCACAGGAGGCATCATGCTTACACCTCTTGACATTTACATGGAGATCATCATCCTCCAGACCACCTTGGTCTTCCTGATGGTCTCCAGCCAGATTTTCTTTATCCAAACTACTTCTGTTCCTCTTTAAAGGCAATAAATTTCTGTGATGTGAATCACCTTCTACCATCCCATTCTTATTTCCAAGCGGCAAAGAAATGGTGTCCCCTTCTGGTGCCATAATTTGGGTGTCAGAGCCATTAATATCAATCTTCCAGGTAACTGTCTTATGATAATCACAATCC
Organism: Vernicia montana; assembly: GCA_949750685.1. Lineage (NCBI taxonomy): Eukaryota > Viridiplantae > Streptophyta > Magnoliopsida > Malpighiales > Euphorbiaceae > Vernicia > Vernicia montana. The sequence goes on from CATKHJ011044719.1 coordinate 22,961, forward strand.
AAATTGGTTCTATCATTCTCATCATTTTTATGCACCAGCCCACTAAGTTCCATCAAGGAAGCAGTATGGGTACCTTCAAGAATTGTATCTTTCAGCTGTTTGTAAACAACAAAAGAACCACAGATTGTAAATGATGAACAATAATGTTTTACTTTTACCACTTCAGCATGACAATGAACTTGAGCAGGTAAAGATATTTCCAATTACCTGTTCTAAAGCAAATTTTGGCATGGAAGCTCTTTTGTGCATAATGAAAGGACGAACATCCCATTTCAACACATCCACTCCAGACATTTTTAAATCTGATACTGATCCCTGAGAATAGAGAAATCCATGACTTTGCATCAAAAAGTATTTAGAAACAGGATTTTATGCTAAGTATATTATTACATGACCAAAATTTTATTAAAAAAAAGCCAAAAATAAAACAAAATTACCTCTTTCAGTATAGACTGGAGCACATCTTCGCAACTCTTTGAGAAGTCAAATGTATCTTTTGGCTCTGTCACAGAAGTACCGTCATTCGCAACTTCATTACTAGTACCAAACAACTGCTCCAAGCATCTCAAAGCAACCATTTCTCTTGTGCTCTTCCCCAAATCCTCAGATAATTCCGGAGCCTCGTCAATCAAATCTGAGAGCAATTAACCATAAAAAAAAAAAAAAAAAAAAAAAAAAAAAAAAAACCCTTAAATCTTGCTATTAAAAATCTATCAAAATGGCAACATTTGCTTTTAAAATACATAAAAACAGAAATGTGTGTGTACTACATGTTCATATTCTCATACCATGTAAAATTGAAGGGTCTAATTGCTGGAACCTTGCTAGGTACTCAATAGCCCAAAGCCACGCCAGGCTTGAAGAGTCAGCCATGAAATGTGATACTCAAAAAATTCCTAAAGCCAGCAACTTTCTTGTACCAAGTATTGTTTTTTCGCATAAAAGTGCTGCGTCAATGACAGAAAGCTCAAATTTACAAAGAATCCCACAAACAACTTCTTACTTATAAACTTTTTACAGCATTTACAGAGCATAAAAACCCTAACTGTTGACACAAGAGAAATTGTTGGAATTCAAAGAGGGTTTTGATTGGGTTTTCGATTCTTATTAATTTGTTACTCTTTTCTTAATAATTTAAAAAAAAAAAAAACGAAAATCATATATATATGCACTGAATTTTCTCGGTAACCAAACAGAAAATAAAAGAAAAAATTGGGAAAAGTCTGTACCGATTAGTCTAAATAATGGATCACAGGCTCCGCCGAGAGAAAAAGGCTTGATCGATGTATATCAAAAAGATCCAAACTTTTTGAACATCTTCAACCTCTGCTTTGCTCCCTCTTTTTTTTTTTTTTTTTTTTTTTTTTTTTTCTGCATATACTGGTGTTTTAAATATTCAGTTTTTTATAGTATTTCACGAATTTTTTTTTTTTTTTAGATTAAGGTTTAAATAAATTTTTTACTTTTATTAACTCATAATGACCATGTGGGTAATGAGTGGCACATCCATATCCTCCTTATATTATAGCATAGTGGAGCGAGCAGAGCGGATCACATATCTCATTTATTTTTGTTTGATTTGGTCGATTTAAAATGAATAATTTTAATAAAATTAATTATATTAGTTTGTAAATAATTTAAATCATATTCACCAAGTAAAACTAAAAATCATCCAAATTAATATTTTTAAGTTTCGATTTGTATAATTGATTTGATCGATTTGAACTATAAAACAAAAATATTTAAAAAAATAAGTACTATATAAATTAAAATATATAAAATTATACTTCGGTTCTATTTAATTTTAGTCGATTTTTCATGTATTCAAACCATAACTAAACCAAAAAATTCAATTTAACTATTTTTTTAAACCAATCCAAACCATACTAATAATAAAACCACGATTTTTAATTTGGTTTGAATTAAATTGAATTGATTTGGTCGGTTTAGTTAATTTTTAAATAGCCTTTATATATATATATATATATATATATGAACTTGTATGCAGGATGGATTTGCCAATATTCAACTTCACCTTATTTATAAAAGGAACAAATTTTATTGGCTCATTAAGATCGGGTTGGGTATTCACCCATTTGTAGGGGTCAAAATTACCATCCCTATATCCAATTAAACTCAAAATTAAATTTACTAATTAAAATATAGGCTTATTAACCTAAAATACCCTGAATTCAATTGTTAATTCCGTATAGCTGGTAACTCATAATTGTTAATAACCTACACCTATTTAATAATTGTTAACTTATAAACGTTAGTTACCAATCAAGTGTGATCTGGTTGGTCTACTTATTTCTTTTAAGAGTGTGGGTCACTAATTTAGTAGGACTGTAATCGAGTTGAGCCGAGTCCGAGCTTTAATTTGCTCAGGCTCGGCTTAATATTTTTTTTATGAGCTCGAGTTTGGATCAAGTTTGAAAATCATATTCAAGTTCGGCTCGTTTAAACTCGAGTCAAGTTCAAACTCGGCTAATCAAAAGCTTGTTTATAAATTATAATCGAATTTTATTCGAATCCGACTCGTTAATAAATTATAATTGAGTTAAGTTCGAACTCGACTTTTGAAACTCGTTTATAATTTATCAGAATACTCAACTTTCTAAATATTTATTTCTAATAAAATAAATATAACATAAAATATTTAAAACTAACATAAAAGTAAAAGTATCTAATTAGTAAAAAAATATCTAATTATAAAATTGAGCATTACATGTATCACAAATATATTGATTAATAAAAAAAATATTTTTAAAGATTATAATATTAAATTATATAATAAGGAAATATTAGATTATGTTAATTAGGAGTATATATATTTTAGTGAAATTAAATTACCAAAAAGATTATAGGAGTATTAAAATATATTTTTTGAAGTGTCAAAATAATAATAATAATCATAATAATAATACTAATAGAACTGTTCAGAGCCTATTAATCGATATATTCGTGAGTTTGTTCACGAGCTTATAATCGAGTTGTTCACAAGACTAATCGAGTTGAGCTTAATTTTGTTCAAATTCAACTCGTTTATTCATCAAGTCTAATCGAGCTGAGCTTAATTTTGCTTAAATTCAGCTCGTTTATTCATCGAGCCTTAAAGTAAGACTCAAGCTTGACTCGTTTATAAAACGAACCGAACGCGAACGAGTTTTTATCGAGCGGAATACAGAGTCACTCACGAACGGCTTGACTCATTTACACTCCTACAATTTGGTAAGAGATATTAAAGGGAAAAGCTACCTCTATTGTGTAACCTGATGTGTTTCTATTGGGTGTTCCCCTCCCTAGTATCAAAAAATAAAAACTTATAAATGTTAGGTGGTATTTGGTAAAACTGAATTTTAAGAGCTGAATATAATAAATACTAAAATTTTTAAGCATTGAATATAATCAATTTCTTTGATAACTATTATTACTGAAAATTCTTAAACTTCTTTATTGGATATAATTGACCATGTGATATTGATATTTAAATTTTAATCATTAAACACAGTTTTGAAAAAAATAAAAATAAAAAAATTAGAAGCAACAATAATATTAGGATAATATTTCTCATAAATTTTTGAAAAATAAACATTATTAAATTTTAAATAAGTATTTAAGAATACGCTAGGATATAAAAATCATTTTAATAAAAAAATCTTAAAAACTCAATAGCTGAACGTATTCAGTATAAATTTTAAGTCAAATATAGTATTACTTTTTTTTTTTCTTTTAATATATCTTGGACCCAATTAGATGATGAGAGCGCTTAAAATATACCAACCTGGTTGGGATGTTTGGGTGTGCTCATTGATTTATGACTTCCAATATTTAACTAAAAAAAAAAATTTAATTTAATTGAAAATTTTAAGTTGGGATCATTTTATATTATCAAATCATTTTAAAACTAATAAATACTGAAAATATTAAATTAAGTAATAAGTTGGGTTATCAAACACCTCTTAATTATTTAGTAAAAAATATAATAATTGTTGTTATTAATATATAAAATAATCATTAAAAGTATAAATATTTAAATTTTAATGTTTTATAAAAAATATTAATTATATATTTGTAATGTTTTATAAATATAAATATAGTAATTGCTTTAAATATTATAAATCATATTTTTAATAATTAAAAATATAAATAAATAAATAATCGCATAAAAATTAATTTAACAAAAAAAATTGTATTATGTATATAAGGGATTATATAATTAAAATATAGCATTAGCTAATAGCTAATAAAAAAATTCGAATTAAAGCTTTTAAAATCGATAATTATTATTGGGGATAATTATAAATTTGGTGTTTCAACTTGACAAAATTTGACAATTGGATGTGTGAACTTTCAAAATTTTCAATTTGGTGTCTAAACCTGTAAAATAATAACAATGAAATGTAATTCCCAGTTACTGTAGTATTTTTGCTGACATGGATTAATTTTTTTTTCTTTGGAAAATAAACTCCCAATTCTGTTTCATCTTAGAAAGTCCATTTCCAGATATTGGTTTCTCTTTTACAAACTTTTTCTTCTTAACCAATTCAAGAAAACATAGCCTTATTCAACATATATGCTACTACAAGTCTCTTTCTGCATTTGGAAACTCTCTCAACCACATACCTAATCAATTCAAATAAGAAAATCTCAAATATGGATGTCAGTCTCTCTCTCTCTATCTCTTTGCATATTTATTGATACAAACTCATTATCTCCATTTTTTAATATTTTATTGTTTGCTTCTTTGATTTTTGGTTATGGATTTTATTTTATTTTTCTCAATTACTGCTACTTTGTAGGTTTGTCTATGGTAAAGAGAAGAATTTTTTATTTTGAGAATTTATTTTTTGTATTTTTGCTTAATAGGTTTGCTACTAGCACTTAGATTGATATTAAATCATTAAAATTTCTAATTTCACGGACATGAATTCTTGAGCTTTTTCAATAATAGTTATGGATTCAATAACCTCGACGCAATCCCTAATAAAATCTCCCACGTGGCGACAACAAAAGACTTCTTCTCCGCCGACGGCAAATGTGGCGGTGGTGGGTATGTATTTTATTGTTATTAGAAGAAGAAGAGGAGATTTTAATGGAGATATTTAAGGTTGGCAGTGGTGGGTGAGATAAGGATTGGGGTTAAGAGAAGGGAAAGGGGTGGGTATGGATTGAGAGTGAGGAAAAGGAGAGAAGAGAGAGAAGGAACCATAGAAAAGGTAAAAAAGAAAAGAAGATGATGATTTGGTTGGTTATTAATTATTTTTTTTTATTGTTTATTATAATAATAATATTAAAAAATAAATGTCCATTCATTTACCCCAAACCAACAAGCCTATAATTATCATACATTCATTATTTCTCATCCAAGTCAGCAATTTATATAAGATTACCGATCAATAATCAGCTAATAATACTAAATTGTGATTTTTTTATCAAATTAATACTTTTACAAATTTAGACATTCAATTAATACTTTTACAAATTTAGACATTCAATTATCAAATTTTATCAAATTGAGACACAAAATTTATAATTATCCCATTATTATTAAGGTATTTAACAGCTAATAATTGTTGATATTTTGAATTTATCAACTTCTTGAGTTATTTTGGTTAAACTCAACCCAAAGATCAGCTTGAATTATTTTAACAAAAATTTAACTCAAAGGTCACTTTGAAATTCACAATGAGTTTTGGGTCAGAATTGAGTTGCCAATTTACATTTTTTATTTTTATTTTTATTGACAATCTAATTCTTATTTATTAAATTTAATTGTTAAATTCACTTTTATTACGTATTATCCCACAATGTATGAATTTGATTTTTTTTAAAAATAATTTTATGTATTCATGCAAGTGTAATAATAATAAAATAAAAAATAAAAATAGCAATAAATAAACATATAATAATAATAGTATAAATCATTATTGTTATGAGAACTAATTTTAATATGTCTATTATACAAAATATATAATTAAAATAATTCTATCATATATATATATATATATATATAACTTAGCTTGAATTTAATTCGATTATAAATTTTTTACCAAACTTGTCGATCCCAAACTTATATCAAGCTCAACGTGAAAATTTCAAACTGAACCTCTCATATTTTTTGTTAACTCAATTCAGGGTTTGTTTGGTTAAGTGGTGATAGTTAGTCTCAGTGGTTAACAATCAACGTCTTGCAGTTAAATGGTTAAATGCTAACAGTTATAAATTCTTGTTTTTAGTATTTCAATTATAATATTGAACCGTGTTGACCTAAATTGAGCGTTCAATTTAGTTAATTTCTATTTTGATATTGACAATCAAATTGAATTGTAATAAACTTTATCTAAGTGTATTTTTACAGATAAAATGGCTTAGAAATGCTTGTAAATCAAGATATTGGAAAAATCTCTAAATGTTCTGTTGGACCTTAAAATTGCACCTGCAACCATGATGTTACGCCTGCAGCAAGTTTGTCGCGACCGCAGCTAAACCTATCGCGACCACAACTAAGCCAGCCGTGACCGCGAATCAATTCAAGCTAAAGAAGCCTAAAATTAATTGAGGTCCAGAAAGGTTCGCGGTCACAGTCAAGACCGCAATCAAGAAATAGCAACCACGACATTCATAAGGCAGATAGCCGTTCCAACGGTCATATTGAATCAAGTAATGAAGATATGCCGTGTGTCACTAGCTATAGTGACATATGAAGATCGCGACCGCAATTCAGTCGTAGCGACAACTAAATGGGCATCACGACCACGATTCAACTTTGACAGTGCATTTAATGCAGATTTTCTAGCTGTTAGGGAGAGATTTGGCCATGATCCATTTGTAACGGCTCTTTGGTGTTGGGAGACTATAAATACTCCTTCCAAAGGCCTTCAATAACAACCAACAACTTCTCTAAGTGGCCAAACTTTTATAATTTGATTTATGAAGTCTTAAACTTCATTCAACACACTTTGTGTTTGTTTAAAGAGTTTTTATTGCTCAAGGGTTGGGTGTTAGCCACAAAACACTTGTTAGGTTGAGAGTGAGCCTTTAGGAAAATTCTTGTTAGGTTTGAGTGTGAGCCTTGTTAAAACACTTGTGAGGTTTGAGTGTGAGCCTTGTTAAAACACTTGTGAGGTCTGAGTGTGAGCCTTGTTAAAACACTTGTGAGGTCTGAGTGTGAGTCTTGGGAAAACACTTGTAAGGTTTGGTGTGAACCTAAACACTAAGTTTTGGTGTGAGCCTAAACACCAAGTTGAGAGTGAACTTGGTAAAATTTCATAGATAGAAAAATACCTAATTGAGGTTGGGAAGTAGATGTAGGATTGGTTATAATTTGAACCACTATAAATCTTTGTGTTCTCTCTTCTTCCCTAATCTTCATTCTTTAATCTTTTTAATTACCCACCAATTCAACCCTCATTCTTAGTGCACATTGGGCAACAAACCGCTAACCGTTGAATTTTAAAATGTTACTCTGAATATTGGATTTACCAAACATTTCATGCTAACGGTTGAGAGTTCCAATACCAAATACTAGTTTCTGACTGCTAATCCAAACTAACACTCAATCTACAATCATAACTAACTATATCCATTGAGTTAAAAATTGTAACTGGATATTTAGTTTAGCTATTATAAATTAGGTGATAGTTTTTTAATTTGTAACAACTATAATTGTAAATTGAGTACTGATAAGGGTAAAATTTGGCTATATCCATCCTTGGGCCTGATTACTCCAAAGCCTAAATCTCTTAAGGAATCTAATTGCACTTAGAGAAGTCTAATGGGCCTCATTCAACGATCTAAAGAAGTCCACAATATGAAGGCTAAGTATGGCTTCTTAACAGTCGAAGCACTTCCTCAATGCCACATCACAACTTCTTATGAGACCCTCTCCGAAGCACTTCCATAGGCCTAAGCTAGTCTTTCAGCTCTGGATGAGCTCTTTGATGACGAACAGATAGTCACATGGATGATCACTATAGTAGTTGTTATTCGAGCATTTAATGAAGGTCAAGATGTGATGTCTATCGGGATAAAGCAATACCAACACACATTCTTCTCTGAAGATCCTCCCTTGTGCATGCATCAAGTACAAATCTTCTCTGACAACACACACTTTTTACCAACCCAAGAGGACTGGACAATCCATCATTAACCTAGGGATGTGTGTGTTCCTTCTTCCATAAGCCACATATCATCCTAAGTATAAAAGGCAAAAGACACCACCAATCTAAGGTAGTTGACTCTACACTCTCTCATCTCTTTCTTCTCACTATACACTTTCTAGTCTTCAGGAAGTCATCTTCTTCCTCTAGACCTTACTCAATTATTGCTACCGACTTAAGTATTAGAGTGCCTTTGGCTTGACTCTTTGATGCTCTCATTCTTTTATAGGCTGATCTAAGGTGAACTCAAAGAACACAGGCCCAAAACCACAAAGTCCAACCCATTTTCGTCTTCAAGATCTTATACTGATCAAATTGGCGCCATCTGTGGGAAATAATTGGTTGAACTTTCTAGGTAAATTTGTTTTTTATCTTCTTTTCTTTGAGGTTTGATACACTGGCTTACCTTTCTTTCCTTTAAATAGTGACCTATTCACTTTTTAAAGCTCCAAAAAATACCTTTTAACCTGTAAAAAGAGTTATTCTAAACCATTATTGCGCAATAATGGCCAATCCTAACGAAAACAATCCTCCTTCACTTCCTAGAAATCCTATGGCCTCACTCCCTAGGACCACGATCCATGATGAAACTCATATAACCCCATATGTAAACACTCAAACCGCTTAAATGGTGGACTTAGTTGTTTATTTACAGTATTTGAATACATTGTTTTCTCAACAAAATGCAGTTGGTCTTAGTATTGCCCCTCTTAATACAACCAATCTCGACCTATCTCTTGCCCTATAGCTTATAAACACCATACCTTGCCATGTAACAACAACAGACTCCACATGTACAACATGTAAGTGTAATCCCTGAAACCACAATAAGAAGAACTGTGAATAGACATTTTGCCTTTACGCCATCACCACAATATGCTCCTGGAGTAGAGGGGGAGCAAGTAGAGGAACGAAACCAAGGAGTCGGGTTGAGATCGGAGATAGGGCATGTGGGAAGAGATGATCCACTCAAAGATAAAACTCCTCCCCCTAAGGGAGAAAGAACACATTAACCTAGGGGGAGTGTGCACGCTGATAGTAGGGGGTATTATAAAGAGAGGAGGCATTCTCATCATGGTGAAAGGGATCCTGAGGAACAAAGTAGTAGGAGGAAGGATGAGGGGCATGAGAGGGGAAGAGATAGAGATAGCCTTGAAAGGAATTTAAAGAGATGGGAAATAGGAGCAAAGGCATCTCAGTTTGCATCCTCTTTCCATCAAAAAGGTCGTAGAGGTGGAAGAGGCTAGGAAGTGACTAGTCACCGTGATCCCAAAGATGTAAGGGAAGCAATCAAAAAGGCCTTGGAGGAGTTAGGTGAAAATAGAGGGAAGAAGACTATGGATAAGAATTTAGTACTTGCTCTTAAGTCACCGTTTGTGAAAAAAATGAGTGACTTTCAGACACTAGAAAAATTCAAACAACCATCCATTGAGAGATATAATGGAAAGTCTGATCCTAGAGTCCACGTCATGGACTATAAGCATGATATGGAGCTCCATACCACTAATGATAAAGTGTTGTGTAAAACTTTTAGGGGCTTACTAGAAAGAGCAACCACTAGATGGTTTGATGGGTTGGAGGAAGGAACCATTAGCTCCTTTCGGTAGCTTGCTGAAAATTTTATACACTGATTTGCTGTTAGTATCCCAATATAGAGAATGACTCAGTCCTTAGAGCAAGTGATGCAGACAGATAGCAAGACACTCAGAAACTATGTGACTCATTTTAATAGAGAGCAGTACAAGCACTTCAAAATGGCACTTCGCCTGCAAATTATTTCAAGGCTTTGTGTAGACATGTCCCTCAATCCCTGGAAGAGGCCATAACAATAGCCTAAAAATACGGCAAGATGATGCCTACCGTTTTATCCAATTTTCCAAGAGGAAAAAAAATGAAGTTCCTGATCAAGCGGAGAAGAAACCCAAGAAAAAGGAAGAACAGACTCCGAAGGAAAATCAAAAGCAAGGGTCGAGGAGAAGAGGCCCTAGAAGACCACCACTATTTGATGCTTTGAAGTTCACCCCTCTTAACGTAATCCCAGCTGAGGTGTTTGTAGCCAGTCAGGTCCAGAATATATAGGTAAGACCGAGACCAATAAAGAGGTCTCCTGAATTAAAAGATAAAACAAAGTTCTGCCTTTTCCACAATTCCCATAGTCATAATACTAATGATTGTCGATTATTGATGGAAGAAATTAAAAGGCTTATCCAATAAGAACACTTAGGGAAATTTGTAAAAGAAAAAAAGAACTGGCAGAAAGGAGGGGGAGTCAAGTCGAGATAAAGGCAAGGAAACCACAAATGATGGCTCAGCTGGAGTCATAAATTGCTTGACTGGGGGGCCTATTGAAACATCAATCATCAGGAATAAAGCTAAGGCCTTAGCTATAAGGCAAAAAGAGCCATAATTTGTCTATTACAGTGGAACTAAGACATGGGCTAATAGAGAAGATGGAAGCAGACTGAGGGTTCCATATGCAGATCTTATGGTCATCCTAGCCGTCATCGCTAATTTTGTGGTGAAGAGAATTTTAGTAGATAATGGTAGTTATGTGAATTTAATAACGACTGAAACATACAAGAAGATGGGATTAAAAGAAGAAGATCTCGAATAGCTGAACAACCTAGTCTAAACATTGGATGGGTCTGAGGTCTCTGCACTTGGAGTGACAAGGTTGCCTTTGACAATAGACACTGCTCTTGAATATGTCACAGTAATGGCTACGTTCGTAGTTGTTCAAGTCCCCATGGCTTACAATATATTGCTAGGAAGGCCGTTACTGTACGAATTGGGCTGATAGAGAAGATGGAAGCAGATTAAGGGTTCCACATGTAGATCCTATGGTCATCCAAGTCGTCATCGCTAATTCTGTGGTGAAGAGAATTTTAGTAGATAATGGTAGTTCTGTGAATTTAATAACGACTGAAGCATACAAGAAGATGGGATTAAAAGAAAAAGATCTCAAAGAGCTGAACAACCCAATCCAAACATTGGATGGGTCTAAGGTCTCCACATTTGGAGTGACAAGGTTGCCTTTGACAATAGACACTGCCCCAAAACATGTCACAGTAATGGCTACGTTCGTAGTTGTTCAGGTCCCCATAGCCTACAATGTATTACTGGGAAGGTTGTTACTATACGAATTGGATGCTTCAGCTAACATCAGAAAACTAAAGATGACCATCCCCAAGGCAGTAGGTGGAGATTTCCATGTATACGGGACTCAGAGTATAAGAGAAGAAAAAGTGAAACAAGATAAAAAGAAGAGAAAGCAAAATCCTAGCTCTGAAAAGGTGGCTATGCTTAAATTATGAGAGAAGATGAACAAACTACCACCTCAGAGAATAGAACTAGTGGAAGAACTCGAAAGGTACTTCATCAGAGAGGAAGAACCGAACAAGTTTTTGCTGATTAATTCCTCTCTGACTGATGAACATAAAGCAGAAGCTCATCACTTCCTTAAAGAAAGTTTGTCAAGCTTCGCATGGGCTTCTACGGAGATAAAGGATGTAAGCCTAGGGATAATCACACATCGGTTTGATGTCAATCCAAATTTTAAGCTCATAAAGTAGAAGAAGAGGTGCTTTGGAAAGGAGAGACAAACAGTAATTGATGAACTGGTTGACAAACTGATGGGAGCTGGTTTTATCAGGGAAGTTCAATACCCTAAATGGCTAGCTAATGTTGTGCTGGTGAAGATGTGCGTGGACTTCACCGATATCAACAAAGCCTGCTCCAAAGACCCATTTTCACTACCGATGATAGACAAACTTGTGGATTCGATAGTAGGGTATGTGTACTTATCCTCCTTAAATGCAAAGCAGGGATACCATTAGATAAGGATGCATCCTGAAGATGAAGAGAAGACATCCTTTATCACAGAGAGGGAAACTTACTGCTATGTGACTATGTCCATTGGTCTTAAAAATACAGGGGCTACCTACCAACGCCTAGTCAACAAGATGTTCAAAGATCAGTTGGGTAGGAATCTTGAGGCCTATGTCAATGACATGATAATTAAGAGCAAGAGCTTCGAAGACCACATCAGAGATCTCCTAGAAGTGTTTAAAGTGATGAACCAATACGAAATGAAGCTAAACCTGGAGAAGTGTGCCTTCTTCATCAAAGGAGGAAAGTTCCTTGACTTTATGGTCAATGAGCGAAGGATTGAACCAAATCCAGATAAGGTGAAATCTATATTAGACATGACACCCCCTCATAATGTGAATGAGGTACAAAGGTTAAGAGGAAGGATAACAACTCTCAATAGGTTTATGTCTCGATCTACTCATAAGTATATGCCATTTTTCAAAAAGTTAAGGAAGACAGAGTCATTTGAGTGGACAATTGAGTGCCAAGAAGCTTTTGAACAACTTAAGGTTTTTTAAGTTCAGAACAAGTTTTAAGTAGATCGTTGTAGGGTGAAGAAGTGTTGATCTATCTGTCGGTTTCAGATCAAGTTGTTAGCTCTGTGTTGATCAGGGAAGAAGAATCCATCCAGAGGCCAATCTATTACTTCAGCAAAGTCCTTCAGGGGGCTGAGTTGAATTACATCCCTCTAAAACAGCTTGTATATGTCCTACTCCTATATACTGAAAGTATAAGGTGTATTTATAAGCTCACCAATGAGTAGTGGTAATAGATTAACCACTTCAAAAAGTCATACACATGCCTGAGATGTTAGGGAGAATGTTGTGTTGGTGAGTAGAGCTAGGCCAATATGGGCTTTAATATAGACCTCGAGCTACTATTAAGGCACAAACCTTAGCTGATTTTATCTCAGAATGTTCATTCATCACAGATCAAGAGATACAGATTGCACCCGCCGAAGAGGAAGATGGGGCAAAGACTAAAACTCTTTATCTTGTAATGTCAGCTCCATCTGGGAGCTTTATATTGATGGGGCTAGCAGCAGTGAAGGTAGCAGAGTTAGGATAGTGTTGAGAAAAGAAGATGGTTTCCTCCTAAAATATGCCTTAAGGCTAGACTTCACAACTACCAACAATATTGCTAAGTATGAAGTTGTGATCCAGGATCTATTGGTGGCAGATTGTCTTCGATTGGAATCCCTCAAAGTTCATAATGATTCTCAATTAGTAATTGGGCAAAATAAAGGAGAAATTGAGGCAAACGAAGAGAGTATGGCCAAGTACTTGGGAAAGGTCAGGCCTATAGTACAGAAGATAAAAGATCAGGAAGTTGATGTACAATTTTGCAAAATCTCCCGAATAGATAATTGCTAAGTAGACAATCTCAACAAATTAGCAGCCATTCATCCCAGTGATCTACCTCAAAAGATTTTCATGGGTTCGCTAGCCTCTCCAAGTATACAGGAAGCCGAAAAGGTTATGGAAATTAATGAAGAGCCATATTGGATAGACCCAATTAAAGCTTACATAGAAAAAGGGTGAGCTGCCTTCGGATTTGAAAAAAGCAAAGAAAGTGAAATACCGAAGTGCCCACTTCTCCTTACAAAATGGAGTTTTGTACAAAAGAGCCTATTCTTTGCCATGGTTGAAGTGCCTAAGGCCTAGTGAAGTTGAGTATGTCCTAAGGGAAATCCATAAAGGCTTTTGCGGTATGCACATTAGTGGAAAAGCATTAGCAGTCAAGGCAATCAGACAAAGGTACTTCTGGTAAAAAATGAAAGAAGAAGTTATGAAGATGGTTTGAAAATGCCATGCTTGTTAGAAATATAGTAGCAGTAAACATATCCCAGCAATGGAGCAGATGCCTATTTCAAGCCCATGGCCATTTGCCAAGTGGGGAATAGACATTGTAGGGCCCTTCCCAATGGCTTCGAGATAAAGAAAATTCCTCTTTGTGACTGTTGAGTACTTCATTAAATGGGTCAAAGTTGAATCCCTAGAAACCATCACTATAGAAAATATTATTAACTTTTTATGGAGAAATGTTTTGTGCAGGTTTGGATTCCCATACCAGCTCGTTAGCGGCAACAAAAAGCAGTTTGATAATGCCAAAGTGAGAACCTTCTCTGCAGGCCTAAACATATGATAACACTTCTCCTTAGTAACCCATCCTTAATCAAATGGCCAAGCCAAAATAACAAATAAAACAATCTTACAAGGCTTAAAGAGAAGATTATATGGCTATAGAAGAAGCTAGGCAAACGAATTGTACCATGTACTATGGGCTTACAGGACTACTCCGAGAGAATTAACAGGTGAACCCCATTTGGATTGACCTACGGAACATAAGCAGTCATTCCTGTGGATGTAGCATGCCAAGTGGGAGAGTAAATTTCTACATAGATGAATAGAATGAATAAGCAATAAGGATTGATCTAGATCTCCTCAAAGAGCTCAGAGACAAAGCAAGCATTCAATTGGCAGCTTATAAAAATAAGGCAGTCAATTACTTCAACAAAAGAGTTAAAAATTGAGTGTTTGTCGAAGGGGATCTAGTAATGAGATATTTAGAAGCCACGGGGAGAAGAGAAGGAGTTGGAAAGCTCTCCCCAACCCGGAAAGGTCCATTCAGAGTTCAAAAAGTTATCGGCCCAGCAACATATAAACTTGTAACTATGGAAGATGACGAAGTTTCTCACACTTGGTAAATTCAACACCTCAAGATGTACTATCAATAAAGAAATGAATAAAATAAAAAAAAATCCAGTACATATAAATTCCTATTATGGATGAACAAAGACTTTGTCAAGATGAAGCACGAAGCCCTAACTCAACAGGCAGTAAGCCTTCACCAAGGTGGAGCGCAAAGCCCTTACTATGGCAAGTCCCCAGTTAAGGCTAGGCCAAAGCCCTTGCCAAGGCAAGGCCCTAGTCAAAGTTAGGTACAAAGCCTTAGTTAAGGCTAGGCCTTTACCAAGGTAAGGTATCTAAGTCTTGTGTTTCCTAAGCCCTTGCCAATGCAAGGCTCTTGTCTAGGCGAGGTATAAAGCCCTAGTCAAGGCTAAGCCCTTATTAAGGTAAGATATCTAAGTCCTGTGTTGGTTAGGCACCCAAGCCCTTGCCAAGGCAAGGCCTTTGTCAAAGTGAAGTATAAAGCCCTAGTCAAGGTTAGGCCCTTACCAAGGTAAGGTATATAAGTCCTACGTTGCACAGACACCTAAGCCCTTGCTAAGGTAAACCAAAATCCCTCTTCAAAATGAGGTAACAATACCCACATTAATGGGCACACAAAGACTTACATTAATGGGCTCAGAAGGCTTTCGACGCCACATCAGACAAAAGTAACTTCACCAAGGCGAAGCTCAACAAGTTAAAATTTGAAAGACTCAATAACAAAGCTTTAAAGGAAACATTTTCCTCTTCGTTGGGGGGGAGAAGAATCCTACAAAGCTAAGAAAGTCTACAAAATGAGACAAGTGGAAAATTTCTATGTTGAGGTAAATCCAATAAATTTATCTGCAAAACAGCTTTATGATGCAGTGAAACATGAAAATAAATACAAGTATACAAGACAAAAATATGTAAAGCATAGAGAAGATAAGTTGAAAAAGAAACTATCATTTCATTCATTGAATTCTATATACATGTATTACAAAAAAAAAAAAAAAAAAAAAAGAGAGGAAAACAAAAAGAAAGAAAATTAAAAGCTCTTAGGAGGATCTTCCTCAGAAGCCTTGCATG
The DNA here is from genome assembly GCA_949750685.1 of Vernicia montana. Taxonomy (NCBI): domain Eukaryota; kingdom Viridiplantae; phylum Streptophyta; class Magnoliopsida; order Malpighiales; family Euphorbiaceae; genus Vernicia; species Vernicia montana. The sequence continues at coordinate 38,733 of CATKHJ011044719.1, forward strand.
AAGAAGGATCCCCTGGAAAAGAGAAAGGGGCTGAAGAAGATCCAAGGAGAGAAGAGTCTGGTTGAGTCAAAGCCAATATTGGAGAAGGATCAATTGAAGCAGGAGGAGGAACCAAAGAATCCTTAAGAATGTTAGCTGTTGTAGTTGAAGTAAAAATTGGAGAAAGATCCACAACAAATTCAGATTCATCTATAATCAGAGGTTATGATGTCGACTTAAACTTCTTCACAACAACTAAAACCCCAGGAAACTTCATTGTTGTTGCATCGACTCATTTGTTATAGAATTCCAAAGCTTGCTTCGCACTCGCAGAAACCACCATCCTTTTATACTTAACTGACTTAACAAAATTATGGATGGCCATCTGCCGAGCCAGTTCAACATCTTCGGCATAGCGTTGGGCACTCTGGAGAGCTCAAGTAGCAATCCAGCTCGCCCTAATAAGTTTGAAGCTTTTCCTTCACTTCTTTTAGCTAAGTGCGAACTGTCTCCAAATAATCATTATCATTATCCAGCCAGGTAACTTTAACCTTCAAGCTGCTTATCTCATTATTTGAATCTTGCAAAGAGGAACAAAGCTCTCCAATGCTTTTATCCTTAGAAAATAGAGACTTCTTAAGAGTAGATATTTGAGCCTTGAGATCTTCAGAATCCCTCTCTACAACCTCCTTAACACCTTTGTGCCTCCCTTGCCAGTATAGGTTGTTCTCCTTCAAGGTGGCATTATCTGTTCGCAGGTCCTCATTCTTGATGCGAAGCTTATCTAATTGTATGGGATCAGTTTGTTTTGCCTCGCTTGCTTCAATTGGTTGAAGAGATAGTCAATGTCAGATATTTGTTTCAGAATAACTTCTCTATTGGTTAGAGCAACATTGCGGGCTTCAACATAATATTCATCATAAGCTTCGAGGCACTCGAGAATGGTGATGGCAGTTCTCATTATCTGCAAAAGGTTAAAAGCTGAAATCAGTAGAAAAATCATAACTGAAGTGGTCAGAGGATGGCTCACCTTATATCTCTTGTATACTTCTCTTCGCATCAACTCCTTGCTTGAAGTCTCATACTGGTTGTAAGAAGAGGGGAAATGATAAAAAGCAACACCAAGGTCATTGGCAAACTCTAAAGTATCATCAGCTTTATTGAGCGCTTCTTAGTTTTTAAAGTTCTCAAATAAGCTTAAGGACCTAGAGTTAATTAATGAAGGACGAACATGAGGCATTCTCTTTCGAAGTTCAAGTTTTGCCATAGCCTTCTTCATATATTTGAGTCCTGCAGAGAAGAAGCCCTTCATCCCTAAAAAAGGCCTGTTAACTCTCCATGAGGCTTTAGAACTTGCCACTTCAGGACTTGCCACTTCCCCTAGCACCTTAGACCCTATGAAAGCAAAGGAAGGCAAATGATAATGATGCCATACATCCTGCTCTTCATCAGTTGATTCACCAGCGAGAGGGTCTGTTGAAGGGAGATTAGAGGGTCCGGCTCCAAAACTACCTTCACCAACCTCAGCACCCCTTCTCGCACCTAGCTCCTCGGTTCATTGCCTTTTAGCAGGTAGAGCTTCAATGTTGGCTTCAAAGTCAGGATAAGGCCTAACACCAACCTGATCTAACAGTTCCTCCTCTATAGGCTCCGTCGAAGCAGGGGTGTGCAAAGCCCCCCTCAAAGACATGTAAAATTCCTCGAAGTCTATAACATTAAGCGTTTCTGTAAGGCGGAGGACTCCGCAGCAACTTTAGAGGTCGGGGTCGCAACAATTCCTACAAAGATAGAGACAAAGTTAAAATCAATAAATAAAAAATAAGTACAATAGAAGATGAAATTAATACTGAGAAGAAATTCTCAAACCTATGGCATCTGAAGCGGAAACTTCTGCTAGAGGAATATAGGTCACAACAACAAGCTCTTCTATATGAACCCCTTCGGTTTGAACCATAGTTATTAAACTCGGCCCAGCCCGGGTGGTTGAACCGGTGACCTGGGTATTAAATTGGGCCGGGTTTATAATCAGACCATATTTATAATTAACCCACAAAAAATCATGCGACCCGGGAGATTGAACAGGTGATTTCATAATTTTTATTTTTTTTTTCACTATAACTTGCTCTTATTTGCATGTTTTCATATCTCCAATGGATATCGAGACAAGGGAGATATTATTTGTTTGCATGTTTTTCATATATTTTTCTTTATAAGAAATATAAGTTAGCAAATAAATTATTTCCTAACTTGTTTGAATAAATTATTATGATGTGCACTTTTATTTTCATTTCTGAAGATTTCTTTAATCATTTTGCATTTTCATTCTATATTGTAAAAGTTAGAAAATTTTTATTTTATTTTAATCCTTAATGTTAAATTAATTTTAATATCATAAATTTAATAATTTAATTATATTTAATTCTCAAATTAATATATAATGAAATATACTAATAATTTAAAGATACATGAAATATCTAATGGACTTATTTACGTATTTTTTTTTTTTATATTTGTAACCTGAAATATCTAATTTGTTAATTTTTACTTTTGAGTGAAAGTTTAAGTACTCATAATTCTTTTAATCTTTTATATTTATTTTATTATATAAAATTATAAATTATATATTTAATTAATTATATTGACCTACCGGTTCAACAATTGACCCGGTGGTTGAACCACTGACCCGACTTATAGACCGGGTTAATGTCCGGGTCAGGTTTAATAACTATGGTTTGAACCACTTCAGGGGGTTGTACAGTCTCAACTATAGTTAAAGCTACCTCCTCGACCTTGACTCCTTCGCTAGTAATAGCTCCCCTCTCAACAAGATTGTCATTCTCCTTCTCAATAGGAGGAATCTTTTCATCATCGGAGATCATTATAGCAGGAACCTCCCTTGTATCTAGCACCTCCTTGGTTTGGTCATCACCTTTATTTCGAGGAGAGTGTAAAAGTGTAGCAATGGGCTCACCATCGTCATCTTCGTCATCATAGTCCACCAAAGTGAATTGTTAGATGGGCTCAGAGGGAGGAGCTACCTCTTTCTCTTTCGAAGGGACATCACCTTTCCCAATAACTTCTGGAATCTTGGAAACAACTTTGGCCTTCGTAACAGCCTTCGCAGCAGTGACTGCTTCATTAATTTTTATGCCCTCAATGGGTTGTGAAGTCCTCTTTCCTGCTCTCTTCTTTTTTCAAACTAGTTTTGAAGCTACATTCTCCTCACCAACGACAGGAGCTTTAGCTCCCAAAACAAGAGGAACTTCACCTCCCCTGACTATAGCAGCAATATGAGGGACCTCCACTGTAGTGATAACTTTATTTGCAGTTGTAGTGGGAGGGTTTTCAATAACGAGGGCTTGCCATTCCCCATTAAAACAAAGTTTTAGTAACCCAAATACCTCATATCTGATAGAGAGCTTAGCTTCGCAATTGTAAGTAGGAGGCACAACACCCTTGAGATGCTTCTCAACATCTTCCTAGTAGCTGTCCTTTTCGGTATCCACTGCGAAGAAAACACATAAGCATAAAAAAATAATGAAGGATTAGAACTAACAATGAAGATGTGTACATATTTACAAACTCACCCTTCAATCATTTACGCAAGCGTAGAGAGCAAAAATACTTTGGAGATCTACCAATGCACGACTTATCTTCAACTTCTTAATATCGTAAACGGAGTGACTTCGGATCAATGTCTTGATGCCCACTCTCTCCTCTTCGCTCAGGTCACTAGTCTAGGAAAGTACCAACTTGTGTCATTAAATGACCTAGGAAATCAAAGCTAGGCCCTTCCTCGACTATACCAGTTGTTTGCACAATGAGAGTGAACTTATTCTACTAAAGAGGTACTTTGGTGTCCTTTCCCTTAAATAAGCAACGCTTTAACCTAGCAGAAGTGGTATATATATAGCCCTCTATGGACTTTCCCACCTTGAAGAAGACTTGGAACATCTTTGCAGTGGGGGTAATCTTCAAATCAGTGCATATGACTTCGAAGCAGTGCATGTCCCTGATAGCATTAGGGTGAAGAATCATGGGATTAACTTAAAAGTGATTGAAACAATCTACTAGGAACAGAGATAGGGGCCATTTGAGACCCGCTTCCATTTGGCAAATGAAGAAGGTGTAATGGTAATCGTCCTTAGGCAGCTCTCTCTAAGAATGCTCAGTATCAGCCTTATCAAAGAATATTATCTCATCTGGTTTGGGAACATAAAACCCAAACTTCTTTTCAAGAAGCTGCAAATGCCTACTGAAGTTCTTGAAATCGCTTTTTTTGGCCACAAAGGCCATGTTGTGCCAAGCTTGAATCAAGACAGTGTTCCAGTCAAGTTTGAGTGCCATTATTGATAAAGAAATAGACTGAAAATAAGAAAATTTATAGAAAAAGACAGGAAAATCTCAAGAATAGAAGCAAAAAAATGGCAAAAAAATTGCAAAGAGCTCTAGAGACAAAAATGAAAGTAAAGAAGCTAGAAAAATAGGAAGGAAATGGTTTATATAAGCTAGAGTTCTTAGGTAAATGCACCTCATCTTTAATTTTGAAATTTGAATCGACGAGGGAATGGTTGTAATTGACGCGTGCATCACTTTTGATTTGTTACTAGGCCACATGTCACTCCAGCCATCCTTACAGCTTTACATTTAATGCAGAATCACAACTATCAGAAGTTGAAAAGATATTTTAAAGATGACACTTCCCCCAAAAGTTGTCTCCACATACGAAGATGAAGACGTCCAAGAGAACATGAGATGTCCTTCACAAAAAGCATAGTTCAAATTGATATGTTTCAACAAGGACTTCACTAGGCTTCTACATATTGAAACATGGGGGCCTCTTATAAGGGTAAAATCTGGCTACATCTATTCTTGGGCCTGATTGCTCCAAAGCCCAAATCTCTCAAGGAATCTAATTACACTTAGAGAAGCCTAATGCGCCTCATTAAAACGATCCAAATAAGTCCACAATATGAAGGCTAAGTATGGCTTCTTAACAGTCGAAGCACCTCCCCGATGCCACGTCACAACTTCTTATGAGACCCTCTCCGAAGCACTTCCACAGGCCTTGTTAGAGTATATGCCCTAGAGCTGTGTATATATTTATGTAAATATAAAACAACATTATAATTAATGGCAATAAATATATGTTT